>ML786153.1:452737-472924 GCA_009831015.1 Picea engelmannii | reverse complement strand
CTGAGGACACCAGTCCTCCCTAGCACCTCCCTTCCACCCTAGATTATGAATATGAAATACTGAAACCTATTACAGTGATATAGTGTTCAATAACAGCTTACCAGTCTCATCACTGTTCTGCAAGATTTTGCTACTCAGTCTTCTTCACTGTCTTCCTGCATGCATCTACTGCCCATTCTGTTCTTCTGACTTTTGTGCTCTGTGTGCCATTCCCATTCAATGCACCTTTTGTTTCCTGTCCATTTCAGCTGCTGCACCACCCCTTTACTTCTTCACACATTCATTACTTCACCTCAACAACAACCACTTCATCACTTCTTTGTACCGTGTACTTATAGCTTTTGTGCACCTTGTGCATGTAATGTACGCCATGCCTCTGCCTGTTCACACCGCGTTAATCTCTTCCACATCTCGAGTGCTCTGTCTGATTATCATAGTAACCCTTCAACTTCTCTGGCGGTTTGCCAACGCGTTCAACATCACTGGATGTCATGCTGAGATTCCTCAGCCTCTCTGGCAGTCGAGACTCTTCGTCTTCTCTGGCATAGTCGAGCTTATACTTTCTGCTTCAGTTACAAACTTCAACGCTCATCCACTTGTCAATCCCTGTAAGAATCGTCTTCATTCATTGGAAGAAGCTTGGAGACCCTTTAGCTCCTCTGGCGATCACACAGAGGTCTCTTTAAATCCTCTGGCAGAGACCATCAATGGTTTCCAACAATTAGACTGCGAGGAGCAACATTAGCCCTCCGATCGTGCCCAAAATCCCCTGCACCGTTGGATGATCTTCATAAGCTTGCCTTTATTTCGTATTTGGTCATTTCATCTTTCCTGTGGCCAAGTGTCTCGCCAGTCCATGTCGCGATCTATGAAACTCCAAAACGGAGCTTTTCTGCGCTAGCTCCTTCCTCTATTTGACCATGGCCATGACCAAGCGCTTGTTCATAAAGTGCTTTTCGAGATTTCATTTTTCGGCATTTCGGGACTCCTGATGTTGAGAGTCTTTGACTTCTCCATCTCCCGGTAACCGAAATCCTAGTCTCCAATACATCAAAGGGGGTCGGATCAATGGTCCATGATCTCTTCGAACCAACGACTCAGATCATTTCGCAATTTCGCAAATTGCGATTTCGGCATTCCTGTGGTGAATGTTCTTGACGCTTCCAACTAATGATCTGTGAAACTACGAAATGGCATGGGATCAATGGTCCCAATCAACCCTTGATCTGACGACTCAGATCATTTCGCGATTTCGCATTTCGACATTCCTGTGGTATTGTTTCTTGCCTCTCCAAGTCGCGATTCGCGAAACCCCGAAATGGAGTCTTTGACATGCTCTGATCTTCTGCCACGCGTCCCTCTTGGATCAACGGTCAAGATTTTATCGAGACTTTGCAACTCCACGAGCCTTCATTTTTCCTGATCAACGGTCCATATTTAGCCTCGATCTAACGGTTGAGATTATTTTGCGATTTCGAGAGGTGAAAGGCTGGAGCATTTCATACCTTTGACTTTCCAGTCAGGGAAATGTTGATCTGTGTCGACGTGTCCTGCCCCTAGATGGACGGTCCTCCTTTCGAGATTTTGTATACCCGCTTCTCCTTGCACTTTAATGAACGTGCAGGTTCTCCCTAATCCAACAATGGTCAGAACTTATGCTCAGATCTAACGCCTGAGATCTGTCCTCCTCTTCTGCGCGTTCTTCTTGTTTACAATCATATATGACGATCCTCCTTCTTTCGAGAATTTAAATGGGATCCAACGATCACTGACGCTTCTCCTCCCAAGCTTAGGCACTGCGATCGACTCTGCGCTAATTACTCATAATCTTACTTTGTTCCTGTTTTTCATCGATGCTTACTCTGATCTTGTCATCAATGACCTGCCTACAATCCTTTTCACGTTTGTTGCCATCTTTGCTGCTGTACTTGCCATCAATGACAAGCATAAACTGTCTGTAAAACATGCCAACAGAGTATGGAGGGTGCTCAATAGCAATATAATAGAATATTTGTGTGGGTTTTGAACCCAGCACAAGAAGATTTTTTAAGGATCTTGGGATCGAAAAATTAAATATATTTATGAACAATTAGCCTTATTCCACATGAAAAAGGTGCCCTTTACCGCTTAAACTTTAAAGTTGGATATCTTGAGCATACAAACTAGGATTTTCAATCCGAAAAATGTGTTGTGAAGTTGAGACTAGGGGATAGACTGAGGGCTACACAAGGAACTTATAATAGTTCAATTTTTTTCATCTTCCGATATCATTTTTTTTTATTAATCGAAGAGTGGGAAAATATAGGTGACCAATTTTGGTCAACAATGATGTATTCATGTAATACAATAGTAAAGAGTTTACATATATTACAAATCCTTTATATCCCTTGCTGAAATATATTATAGTCTTTCATTTGTCCTGCCTCGATGCCTGACAAAAACTATGCTATCCCTACCTTTCTTTACATATATGTTACAAAAAGACTTTACATTCTTACCAACCATACATACCGCTTACAGTCTACCACAAAAAAACACAACAACTACCCCTTGTGGGTTCAAAATCTGAATTCCATGGCTTTAGTTTCCACCCCATCCAAGTATTCATAAAACACAAAGGTTCCAAATTGGAGTTCCAGTGTGTCCTTTGAGAGTTCGTCAATATTTTGGTTGAGTTCCCTTAGGATGTGATGGAAGGACATCCCTTCAAAAGAGAGGAAAGCCAACTTGATGTCTCTCATGATGGATTCCAGCCTTATATTCTGGATGTTTGCTCTACCTTGGGCCCACTTTACAACCAGTTTTGAATCTCCTAGCACCTACAATTTGTTAAGGTCTGTTTGCTTTGCTGTTTCTAAGAGAGTTCATAAAGAAATCATTTTGGCTCTGTTGTTTGTCCCTTGCCCTGGAGCATACCTTATGCATATATAATGAGATTGGTTGATAAAGAAAACTACCCCAACACCACACTTGGACGGATGACCCTGCGCTGCACCGTTAAAAAATCCCCACGGAATCCCCAAGTCCAAAGAGGGTAACAAGAACTCTTGGTTTGGGGGATTTTGGATCCACTTTGAATTCCTCTGCTTGCCCGAGAGTAATGACCACTGTTACTTCTGGATCCATAATTTTTTCATTCAAGACAACGGTATTCCGATCCCACCATATGTTCATGACCATTAAGCTAGGCATTGTTGCATACTGCACAACATAACTGTCCATCAACCTGGTTCTAAAACTGTCTTCCAGGCTGTCGTTAGACCAGTTCGAGCTGGCCTCGAGCTTGTTCCTAATCGCTTCTACTACCTTTTCTTCATATGGATAATATATAAAAATATGTGAGACAAATTCCTCTACAGTTTTACACAAAATGCAATGATTAGGCCCGTTCCACCCCCTTTTAAGGCAGTTTTCCCAGGTCAAAAGTTTGTTCTTCAGAGCCAACCATAGAGTTAGCTTGCAACGAAGAGGGGACTTAAGTTTCTAGAGGATCTTCCACCACCACCGGGGATGGGTGGTCTACTTATCTTCAAACTAGAAGTTATATCCCAGTTTAGTCGTATAAGCTCCATTTTTTGGGTTTTTTGACCAACATAACTCATCGTTTGCCTCCTGATCTAGAACAATTTGGTTTTCACTCAATAAATCAATGTATCCATCCCATTCCTCCGCCATCCCTGTAGGAAAATTTAGATAAGTCAAATCTTTCCAACCATTTTGACCTCTAGGCTGAGGGAGACCTATACTCGCATTGAAAAGGGATAGTATGTGTTAGTGCTAGAAGTTGCTCCTAGACTGCTATAGGGTCAAGCCTAGCCCATCTTCAGTTATTGCAATGATTTTATAAATAAGAATGTGTTTGGGTTTTTGAAATAAGGTGGATGAGGTAGATCATGAGAGAAAGAATAAGAGAAACAAACTAAATGCAGATCAGTTAAAACACCATTGGGCATGGAATCAAGTAAACATCCTATTAGATTGAAGGCCAGTGAGTTGCATATCAGACAAAATACTGATATGATGGTGGATGGAAGAATAGAGAATGTGACAAATAGTAGAACATCCACCAAACAAAGATTCTCTCTATCAAATGGATGCAACGGTACTTGAAACAAAACACACGGATAATAGGTAATCATGACAAAATCTTTACCGCTCGGGAATCTATCATCCATGAGTAGCCTTTGATTCTCGATGTCTGCAATTCTTTCAAGTAAGACGAAGACAGAATGTAAAACAGGAAGAGATCACAATCTGGTAAAACAATACACCTGGATGTTCAATGTCAGAAATGAATACTTAAATAAATGCCCATAGGCTTACAATAATACCTACACAGGCCTCTGCCCCCCCCACCCCTTGTGTTTTCAAAACATGGAATATATAACAAATACATTTCCAACTGCTACCAATTTTTTTAGGAATGAAATCCTATCAACAAAGAAAAAATGAAAGTAATCGAACTGCAAGAAATCGACTATTGATTTTGGGCTTGTCAAGCAAATGACATTCAAATCTGGAGTTGGTTTGATGGCCAATCTCTTGCTGCAAGATGTGTTGAATTTGATCCCTTTATTTATTCTGTCAAATCCTCGTGCTGCTTGAAGTCAGGGATGCTCTGCCTTCCCATGCTTTGGAAATATAGAATATGTTGGAATCAAATACCCTTAGGGTCTGGAAAGAATCCTTTGCCAGCCTATCTTCATTTAAATCTGGAGACAATCATTTTACAAGATATTCTGCTACCTATAGAAATCCTTGAAGTGGTCAAAAGGCCAAGTGTTTCGAATAAATGGAGCTGGAGTCTCGAACTACTGAAGATTGCTGAAAATCAGATATGAAACTGTTTTTATGTCTTTAGATCTGGAAGGAATCAAGATCCCCTGCCACCTGTTAAATAACTACTCTGAAAATCTGGGATATCCATTCTTGAACTGTCTCATTGATACTCCTCGGTCAGTTAAATATTTGATATTTGTATACAGATGGTATGACACTTGGAAGCTCTGCCGCTATTTCCTTGCTTGGATCTTCAAACTCCCGGTCTTCTTTAATATCAGAACCCATGTTTAAATTTTCATCATTCCTAGCTTATTTACTTGTTAGTTTGAATCAAGTATCCTCTGGTTTGCAAGAATCATAACAGAGAATGTTGCGTTGATCTCATAGTAATCTGTTTGTGAAGCTCTTGAGCTAATCCCCGAGATATCTTTGGCATTTAGTTGGCATTCTCAGAAGATCTAGAATCATTGGGTGTTAGCAGGACCTATTTATGGCGCACATATGTTTGAGTGTTGCTATAGATCATGTCTCTGCTCTTCCTGAACCTGCAAATTTATTTTGAATCTTACACTTGGAACCGTCCTTTCCATGCATATAGTTGTTTTGGCAACATCTTGACAGTAGGCACCCGGGAATGCTCTTCAAATTCGTGCTATAACACTCATAAACTTAGGTACTTTGTACCAAGCCATAAGATATAACCTCTGTGACTTAGGTGTCAAACACCCTATCAGGTCCAAACTTCAGTTCTCTTCCTCCATAGATGTTGCTCGTAAGCCCCGATTCATAATGAAACAACAATTTATTAACTGTGCAAATATTATCTGCAACTTTGCATTTTGGCTCAAAGTCTCCTTTGCATGTGATGAGCTGACATAACCAAAGGCCTTTGATATTTGATGGACAATACCTCAACACCTGGGCGTTCTCGTTTGGCAGCTGGTGTGAATTCTTTTGCTAGGAAATCGAGCTTTTCCATCACAAACCCAACAATGAACACCACAACGACCATTTTAAACCCAGTGGATGTGTTCAACGTAAAAAACCCTACGAAGAACAATGTTATAACCTTAATAGTATACACATGGAAAAGGTATTCCACCTGTGGGTCCTGTTGATGACACAAATATTTGAAAATACCAATGGTGACAGTTGTCAACAACATGCTCCTTGGCACCTTATGTGCGAACGCTTCTTTAGCATTGCGTTGGCATTATCTATTCAGACCTGTGGAATTCACCATGACACCTGGGTGTTTTCTGTGTGAGCATTTGAGCTCTCTTCGTTGACTAGATCATGCGATTTGGCCCTTGGAGTTCAACTTCTACCTACAAATGGACATTTGATATCTAGACTTACCATTTGGTATTTGAATATGTGATTTTAGTGAACTTTGCAATTGATGCTTGATTTGAATGTTGTGTTGTGATTTGATGTAGGTGCTAACTCGTGTTTGTATGCAGGTGAGTGGCTTCGAGGACTGGAGATTGTCCTTCTGGCACAACTAAATTCTCGGTGGGATTAAAAGATCAACCCTTCCTGTACCTCCTCTCTAATGAGGGAAGTTAAAAGCTCAGTACTACTTCTGGCATATACGATACCGGTGCTCAGGAACAACACTTCTCGGTGCTACAGGAATAACCCCATTCCTGTAACAAGGAGAAAATTGAAAATTTAGTATCTGGATACTAACATTGGCTCCTTCTGGAGGATGATGCTCTCCCTGTGAGGCATCAAGAACAAGAAGACCACCATGCCTTTCCCTCTGTGCAATCCCATCCCTGCAAATCTTCCGCTCTGTAGACATCCACAACTTCTGTGTTGTGCCTAGTCCATTGGGTTATGGAGTCAGCCAATGTCATTCAAATCTAGCCCAAACTTCCACAACTCTACTCCTCATTTGAATTCAAACTTCCCTTGCCAATAGTGCCTTATGTGCGTTGGGCATGGTGTCTTTATTTCAAAACTGAAACCAAATACTAGATACAAACCTTACGTATTGTGCAAACTAGAAATGCTCAGCCATGAGCTTATTCATCTATGCTACCCTACTTCTAACTAGTAAAAATTGGCTCATCATGTGACATCATGCTTCCAATGAAGCCATGATATCATCACACCATTTACTAAATCTCTTTCAATGCATATAGAAATCAGAGAAGAATTCATAACTTGCAACATATACTTACAATCATCATCTGCTTTAACTCCAAATATAGTAAGACTGAAATCTTCTAAGAAATATGATTCCATATAAATGACCACCGGATCATAGAAGAAAGAAATAGATGAGAAACCGAACATGTTTACCTATGCTTATAGCTCAAACTTTGCTTCCCCTTCTAATATATGGCTGCCATAAACTGGTTCTGACTGTACATGACAAATGGGCAGAATGTTCTCATAAACCTGTTGACCATATCTAACATTGCCATCTGCTACCTCATAAATCTGTTCTTGATGAGCAACCTGTTGAGTTTCTTCCTTAATCACATGTAACAACATATCATAGGAATCCACCTAAAGGAGTTGAGGAAAGACCTCTTCTTCAATTTTTTTATTCAATTCAAAAACAACACGTGTATCATAGATAAGATCAAATGTGTCTACAACTATGCAATATTTGTCCCTGTCATCAATTGAATCTTGATGAAGTTCCTCAACAACATAATGTTCATCTTTGCAAACAGAGGGAAACTCTACTTTTTGTTGAATATGGTTCTCAAATATATCACAACAATTTTCAAAAAGACTTTCAGCTAAGAATTTTTCTTCACAAAATAAATTGAAAGCATAATGAAAACTTGCCAACGAGTTAATACTTGAAGCTGGAAGAGATTTGCACCAGTCGAGGGCTGCTCCCTTCAACAAGTATCTAAAAATATTGATCTGAACATCTTTGTGCACAATCTGACGTTCACGAATAAAATCATGGAAATCTAACAGATGTTTATCCGGTAGCTCCCAATCTTCTCCTTTAAATGTAGGAAGGGAACCTTCCCATTGACCTCTGCTAAGCATTGGGTTTGGAAAACCAACTACATCTGAAAAGTCACAAAAGGCCAACCTTTGAGCCAAAATGGCTTCCATGCTTGGATCCAGTGGAGTCGCCTATTAATCTTTAGACAGTGGAGTCGCCATGGTGAAAGATCTACAATCATGTATCTGTCCCCTTCCTGTTCACCATCAAGAAGCGGATCTGATCGTTGTCATTCTCCCAGGGATAAATACTTCGTGTCTCCGTCCCCGTCAATGATGCCAAAAATGTTAGTGCTAGAAGTTGCCCCTAGACTGCTATAGGGTCAAGACTAGCCCATCTTTAGTTATTGTAATGATTTTATAAATAAGAATGTGTTTGGGTTTTTGAAATAAGGTGGATAAGGTAGATGATGAGAGAAAGAATAAGAGAAACAAACTAAACACAGATCAGTTAAAACACCATTGGGCATGGAGTCAAGTAAACATCTTGTTAGATTGAAGGCCAGTGAGTTGCATATCAGACAAAATACTTATATGATGGTGGATGGAAGAATAGAGAACGTGACAAATAGTAGAACATCCACCAAACATAGATTCTTTCTATCAAATCGATGCGATGGTACTTGAAACAAAACACACGGATAATAGGCAACCACGGCAAAATCTTTACTGCTCGGGAATCTATCATCCATGAGCAGCCATTGATTCTCGATGTCTACAATTCTTTCAAGTAAGACAAAGATAGAATGTAAAACAGAAAGATATCACAATATGGTAAAACAATACACCTGGATGTTCAATGTCATAAATGAATACTTAAATAAATGCCCATAGGCTTACAATAATTCCTACACATGCCTCTGCCCCCCCCACCCCTTGTGTTTTCAAAACATGGAATATATAACAAATACATTTCCAACTGCTACCAATTTTTTTAGGAATGAAATCCTATCAACAAAGAAAAAATGAAAGTAATCGAACTGCAAGAAATCGACTATTGATTTTGGGCTTGTCAAGCAAATGAAATTCAAATCTGGAGTTGGTTTGATGGCCAATCTCTTGCCGCCAGATGTGTTGAATTTGATCCCTTTATTTCTTCTGTCAAATCCTCGTGCTGCTTGAAGTCAGGGATGCTCTGCCTTCCCATGCTTTGGAAATATAGAATATGTTGGAATCAAATACCCTTAGGATCTGGAAAGAATCCTTTGTCAGCCTATCTTCCTTTAAATCTGGAAATAATCATTTTACAAGATATTCTGCTACCTATAGAAAGCCTTGAAGTGGTCAAAAGGCCAAGTGTTCCAAACAAATGGAACCAGAGTCTCAAACTACTGAATATTGTTGAAAATCAGATATGAAACTATTTTTATGTCTTCAGATTTGGAAGGAATCAAGATCCCCTGCCACCTGTTAAATAACTACTCTGAAAATCTGGGATATCCATTCTTGAACTGTCTCATTGATACTGCTCGGTCAGTTAAATATTTGATATTTGTATACAAATGGTTTGACACTTGGAAGCTCTGCCGCTATTTCCTCGCTTGGATCTTCAAACTCCTGGTCTTCTTTAATATCGAAACCCATGTTTACATTTTCATCATTCCTAGCTTATTTACTTGTTAGTTTGAATCAAGTATCCTCTGATTTGCAAGACTCATAACAAAGAATGTTGTGTTGATCTCATAGTAATATGTTTGTGAAGCTTCTGAGCTAATCCCCGAGATAGCTTTGGCATTTAGTTGGCATTCTCAGAAGATTTGGAATCATCGGGTGTTAGTAGGACCTATTTATGGCGCACATATGTTTGAGTGTTGCTATAGATCATGTCTTTGCTCTGCCTGAACCTGCAAATTTATTTTGAATCTTACACTTGGAACCGTCCTTTCCATGCATATAGTTGTTTTGGCAACATCTTGACAGTAGGCACCCGGGAATGCTCTTCAAATTCATGCTATAACACTCATAAACTTAGGTAATTTGTACCAAGCCATAAGATATAACCTCTGTGACTTAGGTGTCAAACACCCTATTAGGTCCAAACTTTAGTTCTCTTCCTCCATAGATGTTGCTTGTAAGCCCTGATTCATAATGAAACAACAATTTATTAACTGTGCAAATATTATCTGCAAATTTTCATTTTGGCTCAAAGTCTCCTTTGCATGTGATGAGCTGACATAACTAAAGGCCTTTGATATTTGATGGACAAGACCTCAACACTTGGGCATTCTCCTTTGGCAGCTGGTGTGAATGATTTTGCTAGGAAATCAACCTTTTCCATCACAAACCCAACAGTGAACACCACGATGACCATTTTAAACCCAGAGGATTTGTTCAATGTAAAAAACCCTGCGAAGAACAATGTTATAACCTTAATAGTATACACATGGAAAAGGTATTCCACCTGTGGGTCCTGTTGATGACACAAATATTTGAAAATACCAATGGTGACAGTTGTCAACAACATGCTCCTTGGCACCTTATGTGCGAACGTTTCTTTAGCATTGCATTGGCATTATCTATTTAGACTTGTGGAATTCACCATGACACCTGGGCGTTTTCTGTGTGAGCATTTTAGCTCTCTTCGTTGACTAGATCATGCGATTTGGCCCTTGGCGTTCAACTTCTACCTGCAAATGGACATTTGATATTTGGACTTACCATTTGGTATTTGAATATGTGATTTTAGTGAACTTTGCAATTGATGCTTGATTTGAATGTTGTGTTGCGATTTGATGTAGGTGCTAACTCGTGTTTGTATGCAGGTGCGTGGCTTTGAGGACTGGAGATAGTCCTTCTGGCACAACCAAATTCTCGGTGGGATTAAAAATCAACCCTTCTTGTACCTCCTCTCTAATGAGGGAAGTTAAAAGCTCAGTACTACTTCTGGCATATACGATACTGGTGCTCAGGAACAACACTTCTCGGTGCTACGGGAATAACCCCATTCTTGTAACAAGGAGAAAATTGAAAATTTAGTTTCTGGATACTAACAGTATGGCTGCCTCTCGTAAATGATGAACAAGAGGAGCAGAAAGCATGAAGTCATTCTCGACACCTAGCCATGGGTCTTCCCCATCTCGAATGAAATTCCCACTACCTATCTTCCACACTGTCCATTCACCAACTAAAGGAAAGACTTCCACCAGAGCCTTCTAGATGATAGACCCCTTTGCTGATTTTTTAGAAGAATGAAACCATTCTGCCACTGAAAGGCCCTCCATGTATCTAGAACCCATGACCCTAACCCAGAGAGAGTTATTTTTGGTAAGCCGCCAGATATTTTTGCCCGCAAGGGCCTTCACAAATAGACGAATGTTTTTTAGCCCCCATCCGCCAAAATACTTGGGAGCAACAATTGGATTCCAGTTGACTAGATGTACTCCTCCAGAGTCTCTATGGCTAGCCCATAGGTATTTGAAACTGATCCTGCGCATTTTATCCTGAATTCCTTTCAGAATGGCAACAATGGAGTTCCAATAGACATGTATGCTTTCCAAGACTGATTCGATAAGCACTAGTCTTCCTCCTCTAGAGAGAAACTTGTTCATCTAGACATTGATCCTCGATTCAAATTTGCGAATTAACCATAACTAGCCCACCTTTTTATAGTTGGAAGGTTTTAGGAAGAACCCCAAGTATTTGATCGCATATTCTAGCCCCCTTACTTGAGATGGGAAGAGGGCTGAGAAGGAATTCACTTCTTCTTATGAACAATTGTTTATCAATAAGAAGGATTTATCCGAGTTGAATACCATTACTGTATCTGGGCAGAACCAGTCGAGAATTGTTTTTAAGATGGACATGTTCCTTAGGGAGCCATATACGTTGCAGAAGACGTCATCGACAAAAACCAAGTGAGAAATCATTTCTACATTTAAAACCATAACACCTCTTAAAGATTCATTGGATCTGGCCTCCCTAATCAATCTACTGAGATCTTCTACAATCAAAAGGAATGGGAATGGGGAGAGGGGAAAACCCTGTCTAAGACCTCTTGAAGTCTTAAAGAAGCAAGAAGGTGAACCATTAATTAAGACGACGAAAGAGGCACTTTGAACACAATCCATGATCCAATTGATGACCTTTACTCCTAATCCAATTTGCAGCAGGGATAAACGCAAGAAAGTCCAGCTCACCCTATCATATGATTTTGAGAGGTCTAGCTTCAATAATACAACCTTCTGATTCTTAACCTTCACCGTGTGAAGGACTTCTTGCGCCGTAGCCACAACGTGATGGATTTTCCTGTTTTTCAGGAAATCAAACTGTTCCTCCCCTATAACCTCACTTAAAACCAACTCAAACCTTCTTGTTGTTATTTTTGAGATTAAATTGTAAACCACATTGCAACAAGAGATAGGTCTGAAGACTTCAAAGGAATCAACATTCTCTTTCTTAGGAATGAGGTAGAGAAAGGTGGAATTAAGAGACCCATGGACTTAACCTACCTTTTGGGATTCCTTGACCATATCGAATAGATCGACTTTGAGGAAATCGAAGAAGGACTTAAAAAATTCCACCGTAAAACCGTCTGGACCCAAGCTTTTTCATGACTGCATAGAACTAGCGGCTTGACTAAGTTTCGTTTCAGTGACTTCTTCACAAAGAGCTTGATTTGTTTCCTCCGAAATGACATAAGGAAACTTTGATACCACATGCAACGTTTCTTGGATCGGGCATCCTACAGGGGCCTTGAAGAGGTTTTAAAAGTATCTGTCTCTAGCTTCCACCTTGTCATTAAAGGAGCTCACCAATGTCTCTTATTCATTTTTAACTTCCCAAATGGAATTAATGTTCCTCCTCTGATTTTCAAAATGATGAAAAAACTTTGTGCTATTATCTCCCTCCCTTAGCCACAATACTCTACTCTTCTGCTTCCATTGAATTTCTTCATTATAAAGCCACCTATATTTTTCCTCCACCACTTTAAGCTCTTCTAGCAATGATTGACTAATACCTTTTTCATCAATGATATTGCGCAACATCGAGAGACTTTCTTCTATCTCCAAGGTCTCCCTCTAGCATTTGGCCCGCTAGATTGGAATCCATTACTTGATTGCCTCCTTTACCCTTTTTAAATTAGCCATGAATTGAACCATTAGAGGGTCCTGCTATGAGGGGTCTAGTTTTATCCAATTTTCTCGAACCACCTGTTTGAAGTCTTCATTCTCAAGCCACACTCTGTTAATTTTGAAGGGGGCTCGGGGCCTCTGAACTAGATTTACATATGAGGGAGATGGGTCTATGATTAGAGATACCTAATCCCCTCAGCTGAAAACCCTGATTAGAGATACCTAATCCTTCCTCTATGGTAGACTGAAACCGAAATCCCCTCAGCTGAAAACCCTCAGACACCAGGAACCTATCCAATATTTTTGCCACTTCACCCAGCCTAGTTCTAAAATTCCTCTAGGTGGGAGCTAACTTGGCTAGCTCCACATTGACTAATATCGAATTCTCCAAACAATCATTAGAGAAACCTTTATAACGGTCTCCTCTTGGAACATGACCCCAAACCTCTTTGAGGAAGAGGGTGAAATTAAGATCCCCACCAATCACCGTCAAGGGGTCATTGAAAATTCCTGTAGCAGACAATTCTTCCCAGAAAGGAACTCGATCAACATGAGGACTATAAATATTGACTATAGAGAAGGCTAAATAGAAATCTTTATGTTTTAATTTCATAGACATAGAAGTTCGACATGAGGAAGACGACTTTGACTTAAATGAGGGACTCCAACTTAAACAATTTCCTCCATAAATCCCCTTCGTGTCTAAAGAGAAGAATGACCAATTCCTTAACCAGGGGGAAATTGTTTTAGTGACAACTTCCCATGGACACATAATTTCTTGAAGTCGTAAGATGTTTGGACTGAGAATCATAATGAGTCGTTTGGGGGATTTTTTTTTAGGGGCACCCCCAATTCCCCTACAATCGAAAGGGTGAAACCTCATTTAGAGGGGGGGAGCAACGCCTACCATGCTCTAAGGGTCCTGGAGATTGTTGATTGGGTTCCTTTTCTAAATTCTACCACCGACCTTTCCTTTTCCTTAGAAATGTTAGATTTCCTTCTTGCCCGAGAACTGACCGAGGGATTCGGAGCCAACCCACCACTAGACGAAGCCGAAGGTTTTTAACATCCTCTCGACCTAAGGTCATAAAATTTGGTTGGAAATTGGGATGAAGGGGCGAGGATGGGGCTTGGTTTTAGGCTTAAAAGAGGGATGGTAAAGGGTAGGGTTCAGAGTGGGGACTGAAGGGAAAGAAGGGGAAGAAGGGGAAGAAGGGGAAGGGTTAACCTCCTCCTTACCTTCTGAATTCAGAACAGGAAGGAGGGGGGGTTAGGGGAGCGGAAGAGAGGACAAAAGTTGTTTTAAGGTGAAGGATGAGAGGGGAGGGAAACTGCTGGGGAAGGGGGGACCAACCCTTCTGAAGGTTCCTTCAATGATGGATAAAAAGATGAAGGCAGAGAAGGACAATCTTCACAAAATAACCTACCTTAAGATTTGAGAGGCTGAGGATAAATGGAAATGTGCATATGACCATCATGCTGAGACTATTCCCCAACCGAAACCGTGACAACTTTTCCTTCAACTGAAATCACTTCCACAAGAGCCTGTCTACCTACAATTTTCTTGGCTCTCCAGACCTTGAAGAGGGAAATGGCAGAAGGAATCACCTTTAAACATTGAGCTCTCAAATTTCCTATCTCATGACAACCATGATACCAAAATGGTAGCTTCTAATAGTCCACCCTTTGGTGCCATGTTTTTTCTCCATACACAATATCGAAACATCTAACCAACCCCTCTCTTATGTCCACTTCAACCTGAATCTAAGCTCAACTACAATCTTTTTTGGAGGCCCAGTTAGGATCCAAGCTTACAAAATACCTCATCTTGTTCCCAATTAATTTGAGGGCATTGCGTGACCAAAAGGCCAGAGGAAAACCAATAAATATTTCCCATACTTTCATCAGTGATACTGGTTCCTTGGTTGCATCAAAATCCACAGTCCAAGGTTTTAGAGTAAGATCGACCATGCCCCACGATCATTCCTTCCTCAAGAGCACATTTTAGTCTTCCTTAGACCACAAGAGAAAAGAAAACCGACCTCTTGGAAGAACATGGACTTCAGGAAGATACCCTAAGACAAATTTCCATTCTTTATTCATCCATGAGAGGAGAGATTTCTCCCCAATTGATTTTCTATGGAACTGCCCGACTATAAGCTTTCTTGCATAATTAGACACCTCAACTATTGAAATGTCCTTGCCGAAAACCATCTCCGCTATGCTAGGTTTGGCCTTAATACACCTTGATTTTTTCTTAACAAACTTAGCTCCCATCTCATTGCGCTTAAAGAATTCCTTCGAGCATCCTTCATCTGGAAAATGCATGGAGCAGGAGATAGGATGGTTTTGGGAGACAAACTCCTTGTCTTCCGCAGGAAAGAGAAATTCTGGAGAATGAAAATCATGAATCTGTGCATGGATTCTGGGCTGCAGATCATTGCCACTGGGAGGATCTTCCTTTCGTTTGTTCAGATTGAGGAATATTAAAGAAACTTCTAGATTCTGTTCCACGCAGAGGTCTAGGGGACATCCGAACTGTAGGTTGTTAAACTCTGATTGTGTGAAGAAAGCCTGTGCTAACCCCGAGATGACCTCATAGTCCAATTCATCCATCTTGAAAACGTATGGAATGCCTGACTTGACAACTGAATAAGAAAATACACGAGTGGACGGGCTAAACAATGCTCCAAGAAGATGTGGCCAACTTAAAAAAACCAACCTCAAAAAGACTAAAATGGATAATCGACGAAGATAGGCCAAAACATGGAAAAATGGACCACGAGAAAGAGGAAAAGGGAGGGGAGGGCTTGTGGCCCTCACCTGCAGTTTTATTGAACCCAAAGAACCATCTCTCTGCGCGCCTCATAGCCCCCCTCCTAAAATGATGCAACAACTAAGGTCAGTTCCCACAGTAGTAAAGAGTTATTTTAAAGTATATTTTATTTAAAAAAAATGACTAGGAGATTAACATGCAAAGTTAGAGAGAGATAAGGGAGAGTGGTAAATAAAAAGCTTAGATATAAGTTGTGACCATGGACGCCAATGATTGAAAACAAAGGTTGAAATTCATTATTATTAATGAATTCATTTTCATATTTGATAATTTAGATTTAATTAATTATAACTTTTAAATAATAAAAATGATTAAATATAACTATTACAAATTTAATAAACAACTATTATAACACTATCATTAAAATAGATGAAAAAATAACATTTCATATGAGTAATTATTCAATTTTTTTTCATGCATTAATCAAATCAAATATTTGCATACATTTTAATACCAAATCAACAAAATACATTACTTGCCATACCTTTTTAATAGAATATTCAACTAATACTTACATACTTTTTTAATAGAAGATTAATAAAGTTATTAATAGAGTAAGAAATTGTGAAACCATTTCATGGAAAATGTATAGATCAAAATTTATTATTATTCTTTATATTCAATATTTTAAATTTAGTTAAATAAATTTAATATATTATAAAAATTGAATAATATAAGTTAATAAAATTTTTGGAAAAATTAAAATATAATAATCGTGATTTTAGTAAACAATTATATTATAACTTTGTCTTGTAATCTTTGAATAATAATAATAAAAACATTATTATTATATCATCATCGTTATTATTAGTGAATAACTCTATTATTATGTTATTATTCCAATATATGAAAAATACATAATTATTCAAATCACAATCATTTCACTTATCATATTTAAGTATTTTACTTTCTAAATACGTTAATCAACATACTGTATCTTGCCAGACAACAAACAACTCACATTGAAGAAGAGTTAAACATTATATGGCTTAAATGGTTATAACCTTTTGCAATCATAATCCAGATTAAACTATTTCATAAAACTAAAGTTAAACATTATATGGCAAATGTAAATTTAAATGAGTGATATATCTCAAATTTAATTTAAAAATAAAGAAATCATTAATAATGTTAATCATTAGCATACTCATAATACATTTTATAAATCAAACAACAACAACCACAACATTATATGAAAAACATAATATACATGAACGATATACATATCAATACACATGTCAAACATACATCCCAACAAAATCTGCAATAAACATATCATATATACATCTCAAGTGAAATATAAAACAATCAGTATACATGTCAATCAATACCACTACTAGCTAGTTCCACTACTAGATCCATATGCATGTAACACACCCAACCCCCTAAGTACCTTTTTAAGGAATGGGGTATTAAATTTTCGCTTTTCCTTAAAAACCTCAAAGCCTCCTCTAGAGGCTACCAATGTCTTCTGCTCGTCAAGAGATTTCCAACGACCATAGCCATACTCAGAACTGAGCTCCAGGTCAAAATTTGCAGCTTCATAGAGATCCTTAGACCCTCATTGGTCTAAGACCTCTCATTATCACGTAGCTTCCTATTACTCGCTCCATCAGAAACAACATTGATTGGGCACTTAACAACTATCCCATCAGGTCCTTCGAATCAACGACTCCCTCTGATAGATCCAAGGGTCCTCAGAGCTGAGTGATCAACGAATCCAATCATCTCTGAAAGTCTGTCCATTGAAGTTCCTTCATTTCAGGCACTTGAACCAATCCGACAAACTCTTTTCAACCTCACATACTCCAATGGATCTGACCTACAGATCAAACGACCCTGACTACTTCAGAGTCATCAATTCACACAACGATTAACGACCTTTTCCTGCTTCAGCTATACTTAGCTTATGTGGGACCTTCGAAGATCTACGACTAAGATTGAATCTCGTTGACCACCTTGGTCATTGCTGCCACTGAGTACCTATCTCCTAACGGGACATGTGGCTCACTATCCACTTGACACGTGGACCCGTCACGTCTCTCCACACCACCATAGGTTAGGTAGGCTCGCTCGACTAGAAATTGACATTTGTCCTTTTTCCTATAAAATGATTATGATACTTAATTAATACTTCCTTAAAATACTGCTCAGTATTTATTTAGTTAATACTCATTCGGGGTAATTATTCCCCACAAACTAATTATCCCCGTAATTACATTTTGCTTACCCTAATAATCCTGACCCAATAATTAATGAGGTTTTACTTTCCCTCTCTTTCCCATGGGATTTTACACATCTCGAACAGAGTTTTGGTATTAATTTAAATGCCACTCTTGTAGAGATTACCTCATAAGCCAATTAATTATATTACAACATAAAAGAAAATTCCTCAGAAAAAATCGTAATTCTATTCATAAGTAGAGAACCAAATTACATTTTGTAGGTGCTAAAAGCACATGTCCAATACTTGAGAAAACTGTGAGAAGTGATAGTAGCCAGAATTGGCCAAAAGTAGAAAACCACAAAAGATGAACAAAATATGGAGCTGTGGAATAAACCCATAAGGAGGCAGAAAAAGCTAAGAGGCCTCATGAAAACTCCATTGCAAATGAACCCCAGAGAGAAAACACCAAAAAAAACCCTAGAGATCAGACGGATCAGGTTAGAGAGGAATGGAACCCTAAAAAAGAACCAACAGACCACAACATCAGTGAAGACTCTTCTAAAAAGCAAACTTATAGAGAACTAAAGAGCTGCACGCCCACAAGAAGGAACACCACACACACACTAATGGACCTCAAAGCTCTGGCCACACCCTCATATCGATAATAGAAAGAGAGATCCACAGGCCCCGGCCCAAAGAAACTCCGATTCGATCGTACTGCAAACCCCGAACAAACTAGAGCCACCAGGGAATGGAGCCGCCACCGTCAATATAGATCGAGCCCCAACGTCACAAGGAGAAGGGACCGATCGCCATCCAAACTAGAGACCAAGACGAAAAGTAAATATCCAAACCTTAATCCCAGATCCGAGCTCCCACAGAGGAAGAACCGTCCGCCACACCAAAAAATAACAGATCTGAGATAAAACTCCCAAACGATGCCCCAGATGCCCCACAAGCAGTCAGAACCTGAAGAAAGGACAGGACCATAAATGGATCTGGGCACCAGGCTCCGAACATAGAAAGAGAATGAAATAGGGAGAAGATGAAGCTTCCCCTGAAGGAGCTGCTGCGCGAAGCCACAACCTGCCTGCAAAAAGGAAGAGCCCGATCCACGTGAGAAGATCCAAGCAATTTGGGAGAGGAGCCACCATGTTGGATAAACTGGGAAGTAGAGTCTCTAGAAGGGAGAGAAACGCTGGGGGGAACAAGCAACCGAGCCGGGGGGGCGCAGGATAATGCCCTCCCGAGCCAGAGGAGAGAAAGGGCGAGCGGTCTGGGGCCAGGGAAACCCTCGCTGCAGACCCTCAAGCGTCAATTCATTGTATCTGATCATATTACAACATAAAATTGTGTTGTAATATAATTAATTAAACCATAATACGATGATGTTTAATAACCTTAATTATTATATGAATCAAGGATCTTGGCTAATGACTTCTCACCAAATTTCTCACATAATTCAATATATATAAAAAATTGGGAAAGAAAAGGAATAAAATTAAATTATATTTAATATTTAATATTAGTTCCAAGTAATTCAAACCTCCTTCACGTGCAATATTTCATACTTTATAATAGTATAATATTCAAAATATCATGCTCAACATTCAGAGTCATATTCCTAACTCTTCAGAGTGGTACTCTGAACCCTTCGAAGTTGTACTCCGAACTCTTGAGAGTCAACTTTGAAATGGTCAACTCCAAAGGGTTTTGGAAATGTGCGTTCATTTATTATTTTATACATATTACATATTATATCAATTCAAGCCATTTCCCGAGGTCTTGCCCTTGAAATGCGTACACCCCTCTTTTTATTCTGATTGCCAATCACATAAGGGAATAATTTAATATTATAAAATATATATCGGTAGGACCTAATTGACACTCTCGTCATTGCTCCAAAGGTTTCAGACTTTATTTGCATGCTCCCATCTCAACCTCCAAATGGTCAACTCTGAATGGAATTCACTCTTGGAATGTGTGTGCTCCCCTCATAACTCCAATGGCTAATCACAAGAATGTAACATTTAATATTATAAAGTATACGTGGGACCTCATATTCCCAGGCTATCGGACTTCGAACACTCACCCTTCTCTCATTACTCTGAAGGACAATTAAAAACGAGCATGATTTGATATTTAATATTGTATGGTTCAAAATTTCGTTGGTCATCGCACTTGCTCCATTCTTTGTGCTTCGACATAATGAAAATTCTGATAATAATAAATATATATTTATATACATGTCTCTACATTGAGAAAATAAGACTATTTATATAACTCCAGGTATTTGAAGTCAATTGGGTTTAGCTCGAATGGTTTGTGCTGAGGGGTGTTTCCCCCCCCCC
>ML786153.1:419497-452710 GCA_009831015.1 Picea engelmannii | reverse complement strand
CAGGTATTTGAATGCTGATAAATAGAAATACCCTGTTAATAAAATTCCTTCAAGAGAATTGAACTACTTGTGCAATGTATGAATTCTATAAATGGGGAAAATCATAGCAAGGTTAGAACTTTTGCACAAAAGGAAGGATTTCAAGTGTTCCATTACTCCCGCACCAAATATAAATTTTTGGTTGTAGTATGGTAGATTAGATTCTTATTATTCAAGCATTAAAACATTTAGATGGTAATTTAGAAATTTACCATTAATTACCAGATTTTACCATTTGTTTCAACTTTGCCCAGAAAACATAGAATTGCACATTTCATTTAAAAATTTATGTTATTTATCTACTTACTTTGTTTTCCAAAATATTTACATGTCTTGGAAGTAAAAATCCTCCCTAGTAAAACTTTGTGTTTACCAAAAGTTACCAATCTCCTAATTACAAACATTTCTTTACTAATTTTTAGGGATTAATCATTATTCCCAATTCTTTCCTTTTGGACATCAGATTTACTATGTAAATCCAAATAAAATTGGTTTTTTTACCAAATTCAAAGGAAAAAATTAATTATCCACAATATGCCAATTTCTAAATTTCATTTTTATTTCAAATTTAGAAACTTAAATTGTATTTTACATTAATATCCCAATATTAACAACTCCCTTTTTTTTTCAAACAAAGATAGGCAGAAAATCAACAACAAAATGTGATTTCCAAACTTTAATTCATATTTGCCAGCCAACTAGACAATCAAAGTGACAATTCCATCATTTAAACATGATAATAAATTCTGCAATCATCTATCATAGGAAATCCATAGTATAAAATAAACTAGTCATATCAATATAAAACATAGAAAAACACTTATTTGAAACTTATAAGTAGTTGGAAATTGTTGAAGGGTGTGCCACTTTCCACCCAACCATAGGCACAACTACTCTTAGTGTTTTATCAACTAGACACCTTCGAGCCAGAGTATAATTCCATGAGAGGAATTCTCTTACTCTGCATATGAGAAAGTGGAAGGCCACTCTCTTTCACCTACAAGAACTTAGCATCACATGTCTTTAATACACCAAGTAAGGGAGCAACTCTTGCCACAAACAACTTCAATGGTTGTCATATACAACATAAGGAAGGCCTTTCACTGCCCAACAATCCCTCAACACCCTTCCCTCTTAGTTCCCTCGGGATTTCTCAGCCCAATTACCAAAAATTCTTAGCCCCATTTATCAGCCTGGATTGAAGACTGTTGTCAATGGTTCATGCACCCAAAAATCACATTCATCACTTCTCTCTATTTTTCTAACAACCAGAGAGGTTTCTCACTCTCCTCTCTACTAAGAAATGGTTCCCAGACTCAACTAATTGTCTCCCCTCTCCTTTGCTCTCTCTTTTTTCTTGTTTTCCTACCTTCTTTAGCAATATTTCGTGGGTCAAATCCCCTAATTCGTGGGTCAACCCATACTCATCTAGATGGGTACTATTTTTCCCGTGTTTCTAAGGCAAGGCAGTTTTGGTACAACACCGATTCTTTTTCATAGTTGTGGGAAGTTGTTAGTTCAACTACTAACTTCCCCCATTAACTAAAATTCAAGAAAAATGGGAAATCTGGATTTTTCTTGAATTTTAAATTGGTAAGGGAAATTTCCTCATTGTTTCCCTCTCATGGCATTATAACATGTGTAGGAAATGCCCTTCAACAATTATCCATCATTTTCCTTTTTTAATTAACAACATAAATATTTTCATCATAACAAGTGTGCCCATAGTTTTTTTATAAAATATAATTATAGTTTCAAGCTGGGGGGAACAAGGGTGTTAAAATCCCCCCCCTTAAAGGAACACTGTCCTCAGTGTTCTTTGCATCTTAGCAACACCAACCATGTTTCCATATTTTAGAGCTCCACTTCAACAATTTTTTCCTCTCCTTGCTCTAGTCCTTTCCATACTCTTGGTCTTTGTCGCATGCCTATGCCAATTTCAAACAACACGCATATTAGTCATAGTTTCATGTGAAAACTTTATATTGTTGTTCAAAAATCAAGAGGAAATAATTCATATCAACACAATACTTATATGTGCAATTTCATGGATTCCACATATAGTTGGTTGTCTTACACACTTGGCCTACTGTTTCCTTGACATACCCATTGTGTGCATGATCCTAACCAACAATTTACAAGAATTTATCAAAGTCTCCTCTTCCTTGCGATCACTAACCTTGTAGGTCCACGCTCAGGGATCCCCTTCTCTACTATACAGTCCCTCGGGTGACTCATCTTGCCTTTCCAAGGATTTCTCGCACAAGAAGAGTTTCAAACACTTCACCAAGTCTTACAATCGAGGCATCCCTTTGACTTGCTCTTGCCGAGGCATCCCTTCGTCTTGTGTTACTACAACACAACATATTCTATGGAGATCATGGTTTATCACAAGGTTCTCATGTCACAACAATAGCCTTGTTCCATGCTTTCTGTATTGACAACCATCATTTGTCTCTCCAGGACAAATATTTTATCTCACTTGTATCACATACATACTGTAATTCATGAGATTTCGTTTTCAATTTATCAAAAGTTTTAAATATGTTACCCATCAATTTCCAATTCCACATTTTCATTTTAAGATCGGTTCCACACAAGAATTAGATTCATGAGTATGAGATTTTCCTTCTCATAAAAAAATTGGCTCAACAAGTATTAGTCTTCTTTATGGGCTTACAACACTGCCCTATCCAGGACCCTTCTTTCCTGCAATTTCAATACTCATACAACCAGACAATTGTTAGTTCTCATGCACATTATACTTTCATTTAACACTTGCGTTGGCTCACAAACAATTTCAGAACTATGCATACTAACAATCAAGTTGTACTTTTATCTATTCAACGATATAAATCAAAAGGAAATATTTTTCCTTCCTCATTCATCATTTCAACATACCAAACTTTCCAATTGCAATTCAGATATCAAATGAATTTAAATTCCTGTGCCAATGTCCTTGGCCACATTTATACACAATGCACTCTTGCATTGATTTCAAATTACCACATTTTTGTGTTAGGCAATTTCCATGGTGTGTTGGGTCTCAACCAATCTTTTCACCATATGGATCATTCATTCTCGTTCATTATTACAACAAGATTGTGTTTCCTGCTACCGGCTAATGATGTCCTCAAATTAGCATATTATAATATGAAACCCAACTTTCATATGGTTGCATCAATACACTTCTTTCCTTACTGTTAACCAGTGGTGCCAATACTTATGGCCACCCACTTCCTTTCTTTGACACTTTTATAATTCAGGTAGAGTATTGGAAGTTCCTCCTTCCTTAATGGGAAGTCTATTGTCTGCCCTCTTATGGAAGTATGCATTTCCTCAATGCATTCAATTCAATGTGTTGCCTATGGGTAATTTTATTCCCAATCACTCTTGATTGGTCAGTGTATCCATGCCACTATTGATCCACAAATTTTATTGCAAGGATTTTTAATCATCCCTTGCTGGCATAGATTTCCTCTCTCTATTATTCAGATTCTTCTTTCCTGAATCTTACCCTTCTTGGGTAGCAATGGTATACAAAAACCACCCAAAATTATTTGCATATCATTAAGATAATAAAATACTTTAGAGGGGATTCTTACCAAATCTCTTCATACCTTATGCCACACATACATGAACATTTTTATACATGTTCTAGCTGCCAACACCCTTTTCTGATTTTTACCTCATCAGTGGTGCTCCATGGGGATCCCAACATCCTTTCAACAATGTTTCAACAACATCCCTCTCACATTTGTCCTCTTCCTCAAGTTGTTAATCATTGGTAGCTATCCTTCCTCAAAAACTCCAATCTTTTCCTATGTTTGACATGCACCATTACTGTCATAATCATATTAGCTTCCATGTTAAATAAAACACATGCACATATCATCTAAATCAACAATCATTATTTGATATGTCCTAGCGTATCTTCATGTAATTTATCATATAAATCCTCAATGTGCTTACTAGTGCGACCATAAAATAATTCGACTGTTGGGTATCCTACAACCATCATCATATTAGTTTATCATCCCAAAGAAACACCATAAACAACATTAAAATGGGTTAAGGGACTCTTTCCTCCTTTCCAACTCTTCCTACTCAGCCTGGAACTTTCAGTTCAACCGAGTTATTTACAAGGCCTTACTGTATTTACTTGACATGGCTCAACCAATTCTATTCATTTTAACATACTCATTGGTTTATTTTTCCTTTTCTTTCACAACTATTCTCTTTTTAATGTTTATAACTTTGTTAAACAAATGAGAGTTTTCAGAGTGAGGAAAGTGTTTCCCCTTTCCTCCTCCTCTGCTTAAGCAATCTGTCCCTAATCGGATTTTCCTACTCTATTCCTTGAGCAATTTCAACCAAGTTTCATATTGACTTCCCTGGATAATTTGACATGCCACATCAACAATATTTTTCCCACAAATTAATTATGAATCAGTGCATTTCTGCACATTTACCAAATCAGTTTGGTCAATATCCATTCACATATATTTTACTCATGCATGATATTTTAAAATGTAATCCATGATTCTTATACAAATAGATTTTGTAGTCTATTGTCTAATTTTCCAGCATTCATTAAAATTGTGACTCCGTCCTCCTGTTAGATTTCTCACATAGTTCCTCGATAGGGAACTATTTCATCGTACAACTTCCTTATTGCATATCCATCGCTTATCTAAGACGACCTCAACATCAAGTCAACCAAATTTTTTTCATTTCAAATTCTTTCCCAATATTCCATAAGGAATCATCAGTAGGCGTCTCTCTTATGTGTTCATATTCTGCATTCACACATGCACATTTATTTCATCAATTTATACTAGCTTTTCCTGAGGAAATAGAACACATCCTCCCAGTGCTATTATTCAAAACAAAACAGTCATGACTCTTCACAATAGAGTTAGCCACACATCCATGGTATTTATTCAATCCCGGCGAGTGAAATTCTTGCCTTACATTCCATTTATTCGGTAGTCATATCATGCCTTTAGTATACACATACTCATACATCATACATGTGCATCACTTGCACTTTTTTATATCATTCATTCATATCTATTTGGTCTTATTTTAAGTCTTCATACCAGACAACCTTATAAAACATTCAATCCATGCACTCAAGCATATACAAACATAGATAAATATTCAACATGCAAGCTTATTGCTTGCACCTTTTTCTATTTCACTCACAGACATGGGCATTTTGAACTTCCATATCCTTCCTCCCAGAGAGTTCTATAGTCATTCTTATGAAAAGTCTCATAGGAATACTCAACACTACGTTTCCCTCTCTGTTGAGAGCTTAAAATCATTCACATGGCACGTCTCACAGACATATTCATAATTATGTTTCCCTTTCTATATGATAGCATCCGACAAGAAAACACTCTTTACTCAATGATTATAAAAGTATTCTACAACCCATAAATACAATCTGGGTTATATCAACAATTCCCAAGGCCACAAGGCAACCACTATAGCTTCTAACCATTCTTGATCAATAAACCTTCTTATCAAGGGAATCCTTTTCTAGATTCCCTCTCACTGCTACTTGAACATACCAAGCCATACCTATATGGTTACCATCCACCTCTAGATGTTAATTTAATCCATTGGTCATTTATAAATTCCCCAACACTTCCTTTAGCACATTCAGGATCAACATTTCATTAACCATTCTACCTTATCTTCATAAGGTAATATGAAATCAATATTATCAGTAGTTTACTTAATCAGATCATCACTAACCCTATGATCTATGATGTCACCATATTTTACATCCAATAATAGACTATAATAAGTCTATATGCATGTTATATGTAGATCAATCTTTTCTATATGCATTCCAACATATCCTCGTGCACCAAGCATTTCACTTATGCTTGCAGTGCATATACATTCCACTTGCTTACCTCTTGCACATACATGCCCTTAAGTTAATAGGGATATACACTCAACACATCCATGAGGTCCTGATCTTGCTCATGTCAGTTTACTTCTTTCATGAAGGTTATTTTCAGTCCATAGCGATCTGTTTAACTTAACTAGGTTATCCCAACAACAATTTTCATTCATTATAGGTCGAGTAAATTGACCTTACAATTTCCCATCATTCCCCTAGTCATGAGGGTTTATACATACATGGATTAGTCTGTTTTTATTAAAGCAACAACTGATTACTTCCAAGGATCGTATCACTTCATGTTCAATTCCTTTAACCACGAGGAATTTTTCCGTAAGGGTCTTATCCCTCAAATAAACAACCACAATAGTTTCTAGAGGCTTCGAATGCCCACATTTGTAGGCAACATCGCAACCTATTCATTCCATTCACATTCAAGTCTTGCACCTATCAACATAATCCCACTCATGTAGGAGTAGCTATCATTCTACCAGAACAACAATATGCTCAGTCTGTCGCAAATTAGCATGTAACTTTTTTGCTGTAAGAAATTCCAAAATGAAACTTCAATCAAGGAGCTTGTATAGATAACAGATAAACTTTTCCAATGCATAGGAAATTTTCTAACATGCTTGTCTTGGCCTTGTTATACTAGTCTTGTGACTGATTTTTGGCCCATCTAGGCCTACTGTTTGAACATTGATATGATAGATAGGGTAGGGTAGGGTTCCCCACCCCTTAAAGTTTTTTTTTTTAAGAAAATTGATTCGAATCTTTCATGAGCCCAAGAAGGACAAGTATTGTTGCCTGCTTTTATACCACTCTGTAACACACCCAACCCCCTAAGTACCTTTTTAAGGGATGGGGTGATAAATTTTCACTTTTCCTTAAAAATCTCAAATCCTCCTCTAGAGCTACCGACGTCTTCTTCTCGTCAAGATATTTCCAATGACCATATCCATACTCAAAACTGAGCTCTGGGTCAAACGTTTCAGCTTCCTAGAGATCCTTAGGACCTCATTAGTCCAAGACTGCTCACTACCACACGGATTCCTATTAATTGCGCCATCTGAAACAACATTGATAGGGTGCTTGTCAATAGGCCCATTAGGTCCCCCAAATCAATGACTCCCTTTGATAGATCCAAGGGTCCTCATATCTGAGTGATCAACGACTCTGATCATCTCTCGAAGTCTCTCCATCAGAGTTCCTTCGTTTCAGGAACTTGAACCAATCCGGAAAACTCTTTCCAACCTCACATACTCTGATGGATCTGACCTATAGATCCAATGACCCTGACTACTTCGAAGTCGTCAATTCCCACAATGATTAACGACCTTTTCCTACTCCAGTATACTTAGCATATGTGGGACCTTCAAAGATCTATGACTGAGATTAAATCTTGTTTTCCACCTTGGTCATTGCTGCCACTAAGTACTTGTCTCCTAATGGGACATGTGGCTCAGTAGCCACTTGACACGTGGACCCATCACATCTCTCCACGTTACCATAGGTTATGTAGGCTCTCTCGACTAGAAATTGACATTTGTCCCTTTTCCTATAAACTGATTAGGATACTTAATTAATACTTCCTTAAAATACCACTCCTCAATATTTATTTAGTTAATACTCATTCAGGGTAATTATTCCCCACAAAGTAATTATCCTCATAATTACATTTTTCTTAGCCTAATAATCCTGGCCCAGTAATTAATGAGGTTTTACTTTCCCTCTCTTTCCCATGGTAATTTTCGTGTCCCGAAATGAGTTTTGGTATTAATTTAAATACCACTCTTGTAGAGATTAACTCATAAGGAAATTAGTTTTATTTCAACACAAACTATATTATGTTGTAATATAATTAATTAAACCGTAACATGCTTAGGTTTATTAACCTTAATTATTATATGAATCAAGGATCCTAGATTATGAATTCTCACCGAATTTCTCACATAATTCAATATATATAAAAATTTGGGAAATAAAATGAATTAAATTATATTTAATATTATATATTAATTCCAAGTAATTCAAACCTCCTTCACGTGCAATAATTCATACTTTATAATAGTGTAATATTCAAAATATCATGCTCATCGTTCATAGTCATGTTCCTAACTTTTCAGAGTGATACTCTGAATCCTTCGAAGTTGTACTCCAAACTCTCCAGAGTCAACTCCGAAACGGTCAACTCCAAAGGGTTTTGGAAATGTGCATTCATTTATTATTTTATACATATTTCATATTATATAAAATCAAGCCATATCCCGAGGTCTTCGCTCCTGAAATACATACACCCCTCTCTTTATTCCAACTACCAATCACATAAGGGCATAATTTAATATTATAAAATATATATTAGTAGAACCCAATTAACACTCTTGTCATTGCTCCGAAGGTTTCATACTTTATTTGCATGCTCCCATCTCAACCTCTTAATGGTAAACTCTGAATGGACTTCTCTCTTGAAATGTATGTGCTTCCCTCATCACTCTGACGACCAATCATAAGAATGTAACATTTAATATTATAAAGTATACATTGGACCTCATATTCCCAGGCTATCAGACTCTGAACGCTCACCCTTCTCTCATTACTCTTGAGGCCAATTACAAAGAAGCATGATTTAATATTTGATATTGTATGGTTCAAAACTCCATTGGTCATCACATTTTCTCCATTCTCCGTGCTTCGACAGAATGGAGATTCTGATAATATTAAATATATATTTATATACATATCTTTGCGTTGAGAAAATACGAGTATTTATATAACCTCAGGTATTTGAACGCTGATAAATAGAAATACCCTATTAATAAAATTCTTTCAAGAGCACTGAACTACCCGTGAAACGTATGAATTCTATAAATGGGGAAAATCTTAGAAAAAATTGAACTTTTGCGTAGAAGGAAGGATTTCAAGTGTTCCATTACTCCCGCACCAAATATAAATTTCTGGTTGTAGTATGGTAGTTTAAATTCTTAATATTCAGGCATTAAAACATTTAGATGGTAATTTAGGAATTTAACATTAATTACCATATTTTACCATTTGTTTCAACTTTTCCCAAAAAACATAGATTTGCACATTTCATTTATAAATTTATGTTATTTATTTGCTTACTTTGTTTTCCAGAATATTTACATGTCTTGGAAGTAAAAATTTTCCCTATTAAAACTTTGTGTTTAGCAAAATTTACCAATATCACAATTACAATCATTTCTTTACTGATTTATGGGATTAATCATTATTCCCAATTCTTTCCTTTTGAACATCATATTTACTGTGTAAATCCAAGTAAATTTGGTTTCTTACCAAATTCAAAGGAAAAATTTAATTATCCACAATATGTCAATTTCTAAATTTCATTTTTTATTTCAAATTTAGAAACTTAAATTGCATTTTACATTCCTTTCCCAATATTAACAACTTCTTTTTCTTTCAAACAGATACATGAAAAAACTCAACAACAGAATATGATTTCCAAACTTTACTTCATATTTCCCAGCCATCTAGACAATCAAAGTGACAATTCCATCATTTAAAGTGGATAATAAATTCTGCAATCATCTATCATAGGAAATTGATAGTATAAAATAAACTAGTCATATCAATATAAAACATAGAAAAACACTTATATGAAACTTAGAAATAGATGGAAATTGCTGAAGGGTGTGCCACTTTTACCCATCCATAGGCACAACTGCTCTTATTGTTTTCTCAGCTGACCATCCCAGAGCCAGAGTATAATGCCATGAGAGGAATTCTCTTACTCTTCATACGAGAAAGATGAAGGCCACTCTCCTTAACCTACAAGAACTTAGGATCCCAGGTCTTCAATACACCAAGCAAGGGAGCATATATTGCAACAAAGAGATTTAGTAGCTGTCATACACAATACAAGGGAGGCCTTTCACTGCCTACCAATCCCTCGAAACCCTTCACTCTTAGTTCCCTCAGGATTTCTCATCGCAATTACTAAAATTTCTTAGCCCTGTTTATCTGCCTGGATTGAATATTGTTACTAATGGTTCCTGCACCTAGAAATCACATTCATCACTTCTCTCTATTTTTCTAACAACCAGAGAGGTTTCTTACCCTCCTCTCTAATAAGAAATTGTTCTGAGACTCAAGTAACTATATCCCCTCTCCTCTGTTCTCTTTTTTTTCTTGTTTTCCTACCTTTTTCAACAAGATTTCGTGGGTCAAATCCCCCAATTCCCGGGTCAGCCCATAATCCTCTAGATAGATACTTTTTTGCCCACGCTTTTGAGGCAAGGAAGTTTTGGTACAACACTCATTATTTTTCATAATTTTGGGAAGTTGTTAGTTCAACTAACAACTTCCTCCATTAATTGAAATTCTAGAAAAATGGGCAATATTGATTTTTCTTGAATTTTAAATTGGCAAGGGAAATTTCCTCATTGTTTCCCTCTCATGGCATTATAACCTGTGTAGGAAATACCATTCAACAATTATCCATCATTTTCCTTTTTATATTAATAACGTAAATATTTTCATCATAAAAGGTCTTCCCATAGTCTGTTTGTAAAATATAATTATATTTACAAGTTGGGGGAAACAAGGGTGTTACAATCCCCTCCCCCTTAAAGGAACACCGTCCTTGGGATTCTTTGCATCTTAGCAACACCAACCATGTTTCCATCTTTTAGTCGCTTCAACAATGTTTTCCTCTCCTTGGTATAGTCCTTTCCTAAAATCTTGGTCTTTGTCGCATGCCTATGATAATTTCAAACAACAAGCATATTAGTCACAATTTCACGCAAAAACATTTTATAATTGTTCAAAAATCAAGAGGAAATAATTCATACCTACACAATACTTATCTGTGCAATTTCATGTATTCCACATCCAGTTGGTTGTCTTACGCACTTGGCCTACCGTTTCATTGACATACCCATTGTGTGCATGATCCTAACCAATAATTTACAATAATTTATCAAAGTCGTCTCTTCGTTGCGATCACTCACCCTCCAGGCCCAGGCTCAAGCATCCCCTTCTCTGCTATACAGTCCCTTGGCTGATCCATATTTCCTTGCCAAGGATTTCTCGCACAAGAAGAGTTCCAGAGACTTCACTGAGTCTTACAACTGAGGCGCCCCTTAGACTTGCTCTTCCTGAGGCATCCCTCCGACTTGTGTTACCCCAACACATCATCTCCTCTCTCTCTCTACACACACACACACACACACACACACACACACACAGGGTTATATAAACTTATAGGGTTGCATATCATTAATATAATAAAATAATTCAAAGGGGATTCTTACCAAATCCCTTCATACCTTATGCCACACAGGCATGAACATTTTTATACCTGCTCTTATTGTCAACACCCTTTTCTAATTTTTACCTCATTAGTGGTGTTCCATGAGGATCCCAAATTCCTTTCAACAATCTTTCAACAACGACCCTCTCACATTTGTCCTCTTCCTGGGGTTGTTAATCATTGGTAGCTATCCTTCCTCAATAACTCCAATCTTTTCCTATATTTAACAATCATCTTTATAATAATTATTATATTAGCTTCCATGTCAAATAAAATGCATGCACATAACATCTAAATCAACAAGCATTATCAGATATGTCCTAGCATATCTACATGTACTTTATCACATAACTCCTCAATGTGATTACTAGTGTGACCATAAAATAATTTAGTTGTTGGGTATCCTACAACCATCGTCATCATATTAGTTATTCATCCCAGAGAAACACCATAAACAACACGAAAAGGGGTTAAGGGACCCTTTCCTCCTTTCGAACTCCTCCTACATAGCCTGGAACTTTCAGTTCAATTGAGTTATTTCCAAGGTCTTACTTCCTTTACTTGACATGGCTCAACCAAGCCTATTCATTTTAACATACTTATTGGTTTATTTTTCCTTTGATTTCACAATTATTCTCTTTTTAATGTTTATAACTTTGTTAATCAAATTAGAGTTTTCAGAGCGAGGAAAGTGTTTCTCCTTTCCTCCTCCTTTGCTTAAGCAGTCTGTCAATAATGGGATTTCCCTGCTCTATTCCTTGAGCAGTTTCAACCAAGTTTCATCTAGTCGAATCCATTCTTCAACAATATTGCCTTCAAAGTATTTCTCCTTTGTAACTTTTTCCCACAAACTCTTAATAAATAGTAACCTCCAAAGACTTTTTGCTATATATATATATATATATATATATATATATATATATATATATATATATAGGTTTCATCCCCTTGCTTCTTTATACCATGTAATATTGGACCAATTTACTATAGGGATGCCTTCCCTTTCCTTCTTACTAGTCCATAGAAAGTTGAAGCACTTTTTCCTTATGTTGTCGAAGGTTCCTTTTGAAACATGTGCAATTGAAAACCAATAGACATGGATACTTTCAAGGACTATTTTAACCAACACCAACCTACCTTCAATTTAATGTCATATATGTATATATATATAGGGTTATATGTTGGACAATTGGTTGTCATTGACGTTGTTGGAAAGTTGGTTGTCACTGATGTCAAAAAGCCGTGGTTTTCATTAATGCCAACATTTTTGATGGGTGTATTTAGAGAAGCCTCTAAAGTGGTCCCCTTATGGCATAGCTCTAAGCATGGCCCTAATGGGAAGACGTTGTGAAGAAGTCTACAAGAAACCCATAGGTGTGGTCATGAAACCCATAGTTGTTTTAGGAATAAGGACATGAAGGAAAATGTAAATGCAGGTAACACACTCATAGATGGATTGTCCTCGTCATGCTATTTCCAATGGTAGGTGGAGCGTCATGTAGTTTCTCATGGTTGAGGAGTTATGAGGTCATGAAGTTGGAAGCCTCAAAGATGGGTTAAGAAGCCCCTAATTGGTCACAATATGGGTTAAGAACCCCATAATTGGTTGCAAGCCATTAATGAAAGGGTAAAGTGTTTGTAACAAGAAAGTTCAAGAAGCCCTAAAGCTAAAGAAAGAGGTTACTTAGAAAAATTATATATACACCTCAAAAAGTCACTCATAATTACATTCACACACACATTCTATTGAGTATATTCTATGTGAGTAAGTGACTCTTCTCTGAGGTAACCAAGGAGATATGAGGTGAGTTTCAGAGGGAGGATAAAGTAAAGAAGGGAGAAATTCCAAGGGAGGATGAAGTCTTGTGATGATATGTTCTAAGGTATGTTATTTAAAGGTCATCTTACCATTTTCTATATAAGTTTTTTTTTCTAGACTGATTCAGATAGAAAAAAATGGAGGAGGTTGAGAAGACATGTCAATGTACATGTGGTAAAAATTTCAGCTTCTAGGTCGTTGTATTTTTGGAGATACACTTTGTGGAAGATAGGTTTTTTGACTAGTCCTGAAACTAGTCTTAAACATGTGTTCTGGGTAAAACAATCACACCTTCTTCATAGAGGATCAAAATTCCGTGAGACAAAATTTAGTGGAAAGACAATAGTCTTCCATATCTTGTGTGAGAGTTTCAGAATTAGATATCAAATATTGAGCGTGTTGTATGCTGTACAAGTTTGCTCTCCAGAATAGGATAAAATTCAGGAAGGTTTTCCATTTTTGTTATAACTTATGTTCTGAGAAGTTTTAGACCCTAAAATTTTGAGGAGATTGAAGAAAGATATGAAAGTATTTGTGGTTAAAATTTCATATTTCATTCATTACAGGTACATATTTATGCTTGTTGAAAGTTAGGGCTTGTGACTAATCCAAAACTATTCCCGCGAGACTATGGTAAAGTTTGATGAAGATGCTATTATCATGTTGTTGAAATTGAGGAAGAGCTACATGTATATAATTTTGTGTATTAGGTATGCTACAGGATCTGAGAAATGCTTTACATGTTTTATTTAGGGTTATGTTTATGATACATGCTTGAGGCATGTCTTGATGATGATGATACATGATATGGTATACCTTTGTGATGATATGATACATTGTTAGAAGTATATCTTGGCTATCTTAGTATATGGTTTGGTATATTTCATGGTGACATTATTGTTAAATTTTGAGCTTGATTTCTTATGCGGATTAATTCTTTTATTTTCTTCAAAAATTTGATTCCGGCTTAATACACTTCAACAATACCAAATCATAACTGAATAGCAATAACTATGTAGATAAGTAAGCATGCACATCAACAACACATATACCCTGGGGAAACCCTGTACAGGGAGAAAACCCCCAACAAACGATATTCCTTTATTGCATTAATAATCTATGATCACTTACAAATATGCACCATGACTATTCTTCTCTTAAAGAGCTTGCCATGATGACTCTGACTTGACAAAGACCTAAGAGACCTTGCTGAAATACACCTCTGATATGTTGCCTCTATTGTTGATATACAACACTGATATGCTGCTGATATATGCCTTTGATATGTAGTCTCTATTGCTGATATACAACACTGATATGCTACTTTGGTATGCTGCCTCTTTATCTTTGATATGCTTCTCTATTGCTTCTCCCTTAACTTGCATATCAAAACTGTGTTGAAGAGAGGGGTCAACCTCTGCTTATATAGGCTGAAGAGGAGAAGAGGAGAGACTCGAAATAGTAACCTGTTTGCATGCTTTAATCATAACTCAACTTCATACTTTAGTTCGAACTAGACTTGAGACTGATATACTCTAGTTAGAAAATAGAACTAGACTTGAGACTTCAGTTACAACTCAACATTACACTTTAGTTCAAAAATAGAACTAGACTTGAGACTTCAGTTACAACTCAGCATTACACTTTAGTTCTAAAATAGAACTAGACTTAAGACTTCAGTTACAACTCAACATTACACTTTAGTTCTAAAATAGAACTAGACTTAAGACTTCAGTTACAACTCAACATTACACTTTAGTTCTAAAATAGAACTAGACTTGAGACTTCAGTTACAACTCGACTCTTTACAAGGCAATTCAAAATTCTCTTCATGGTGGATAATGTTACACGTGCCAACACACTAAATCAATACATTTATATCATTTGCAATATTAGGAATATCGTTTGTTTCTTGCTCATAGGAATTTTATATTCAACCTAACTTTTGCTAGATGCCTTGACTTTTTCTCATGGCTCATAAGGCTTGACTAGGCTCACAGAGGTTGTACGTTCCCCTCGAATTTTTCACTAGTCTGTCTATGCTCACCGAGGTTGTACGTTCCCCCTGAATTTTTCACTAGAATGCCTATGCTCACAGAGGTTGTACGTTCCCTCTGACTTTTGCATTAGACTCACATAGCATCTCGTTCGTCTTGACTTTTGGTTTGACTCAAAGAGGTTGTACGTTCCCCTTAGATTTTGTCAATACCTCACAAGACTGGTTGATTCTCCAAATCTCCCTGACTAGCCTCGGGGTGTCCCGTATGTCATCTCATTGAAGAATGACTATCGATGCTGCCAAATTTAACACTCCATCTCAACAAGGGAGTCATTCTCAGCCACACCAAGCTTACCTCTCAGCTGCACAAACTGTCTCGAGGTCAGAGGCTTGGTCAGCATATCAACTACCTTCTCGCTCGTGGCTATGTACTGTAACTTTACAGTTTTTCTCTAGACCAAGTCTCAGATGTAATGGTACCTCATGTCAATATGTTTTGACCTGTCGTGAAATTTCGGGTTCTCTGTCAATTTTATGCAACTTTGATTATCATAGTGAACCATTGTCGTCTCAATCTTATCACCAAAAAAACCAGAAACCAATTTTCTGAGCCATACTGCTTCCTTACTAGCATCACTTGTTGTAATTTACTTAGCCTATGCTATACTCTGTGAAATGGATCCCTGCTTTCGGCTTGACCAAGAGATCATAGCGGATCCTAAACTTAAGAAGTATCTAAAAGTACTCTTCCGATCCACTAGGCTTCTTGCCCAGTCAACATCTGCATACCCATGCAAAAATAAACCACCACTGGATGTATATCTCAGACCATAAGTAATGGTCCCTTTGAGATATCTCAAGATGTGCTTTGTTGCCACCCAGTGTCTCTGTCTTGGTTCAGTCATGAACTGACTCATTGCAATCACTGCATAGCATATATCTGGCCTAGTGTGGATCATGTACATCAATGATCCAATCAAATACCTATACATGGTGGGATCCACCAAGTCTGAACCTGTATCAGAATCATGTAGCTTCCTCAGGTTAGTAACCATCATAGTAGACATGGATTTGCAATCCATCATACCAAACCTATTTAGTACATCCACTGTGCATTTTCCTTGTGCCAAAAATATCTCTCCCTGTCTTTTCCACACTTCCAATCCTAGGAAGTAGTGCATCAAGCCTAAGTCTTTCATCTTGAATTATGAGGTTAGCTCCCTCTTACACTGGGCTATTATCCCTTCATCTCCTGTTAGAAAGAGATCATCAACATACAAGATTAGTATAACATGTTGGTTACCTCTTACCTTGAAGTACATATTTGCATCAACATCACTTTTCTGAAAGCCCAGGCTTTTAAGAAAGCCATCAATCCTATCATACCAAACCCTGGGAGTCTGCTTAAGACCCTACAAGGCATTTCTTAGCTTGCATATATGAGTGCCTTTGTTATGCAGTACAAAACTATCTGCTTGTTCCACAAAGACCTCCTGTTCAATCTTTCCATTCAAGAATGTTGTTTTTACATCCATCTAATGTAGATTCTAACCAAGAAGGAGAGATAAAGCAATAGCAGTTCAAATGGAGGTATACCTGGCTACAAGGGAAAAAGTCTCTTCATAGTCAATTCCTTCTTTCTGAGTGAAGCCTCTAGATACAAATATTGCTTTGAAATTTTCCACACTTCCATCAGCTGGATGTTTGATCTTATAGATGCATTTGGAAGAAACCAATTATTTGTCTTTTGGCCTCGACACAATGTCCCAAACTTCGTTCTGTATAATAGACATGTATTCCTCAAGCATGACATCCTTCCATACTTGTAATTTATCTACTTCTTCAAATGAAGAAGTTTAGGCATCACTAATGCTGTTCATTAGTGCAACATAGCCTCCAAACCTATGAGGCCTCTTCCTTTCCCTGAAAGTTCCTTTGGGAGCATCTATCATTTCTGCTTCATGCACTATTTCTTTAAGCCACCCTGGATTCCTTTTGGCTGGAGGTTCTTCAAGAGTTCTTTATAACACTTGAGAAGGTTCTAGGGGATCATTACTTGTCCCTTCACGAGGTTCCTCCCTCTGATCACCGAGTCTTCATTTTCAGAAGAGGGTGAATCTAGATGAACTGCTTCTGATTCCTGCTGAAGCTCTCTGGATTTCTTAAATGCGGCTTCCTCATGGAAAGTCACATCTCTACTTACCTCTATTTTCCTCTGACCTAGTACATAAATCCTGTAAGCCTTGGAGTTCTCATTGTACCCCACAAAAACCCCTTTCTTTCCAGAGGGTTCCATCTTTGTCCTCTTTTCCTTAGGGACATGAATATACATAGGAAACCCAAATATCCTTAGATGCCCTACTTGAGGTTTGATCGTTGAGAAGACCTCTTCATGAGTCTTTTCCTTCAAGACAACATGTGGACACCTGTTCTGAATATACACGACAGTGGAGGTAGCTTCCGCCCATAAAGAATTTGGAAGATCCTGGTCAAACATCATTTCTTTCGCTTCCTCACAAATTGTCCTGTTTTTCCTCTCAACAACTCCATTTTGCTGAGGGTTATATCGAATGGTCAACTGTCTCTTGATTCCTGCTGACTTGTAGAAATCCTGAAACTAGAGAGGTTCAAACTCTCCTCCATTGTCTGTTCTAAGGATTCTGATGTGTTTCCCTGTTTGCTTTTCAATAAAGGCTTTATAATCTTTGAATTTATCAAATGTGTCACTTTTATCTTTAAGGAAATATATCCAATATTTTCTTGAGTAATCATCAATAAAAATGACATAATACAAACAACCACTGAGTGAGGGAGATGACATGGGACCACATACATAAGAATGAACCAGATCTAAGATGCCTTGAGCTCTGTTGTCACTACTAGGAAATGCTTTCTTTATATTTTTACCTAGCATGCATTCCAAATTTCATTTTTACTAAGAGAAATAGAGGGCATGCAACAAACCATGTTCCTTAGATCTAGAAGAGCTTTGTAATGAATATGTCCAAGTCTTCTGTGCCACAACTCGCTGGAGCTTGTTGCATCATGATCCAATGCTTGAACTGACTGTCCTAACACGACGTACATTCCTCCACTGCGAGTTCCAATGGGTTCTGCTGAAATTAAGTGGCTACCTTTATCCCATAGAAGTGCCTTCCTATCCTTGAAGATCACCCAATATCCCTTGTCCTCAAGGGTTGCAACTGATAGTAGATTCTTCTTGAGCCCTGGAACATATAATACTTCATCAACATGAAGTCTAGCCCCAGATTCCAATCTAAAGGAGATAGAGCCTACTCCCTCTATCTTGTAACATTTGTTATCCCCAAGATCAACATGCTCTGCAAAATATTTTGTCTCGAAATTTGAAGGGATCTCCTTGTACCCTGTCATGTGCTTTGATGCACCACTGTATACTAACCAAGTTTTCGGCCCCGTGAAAACTGAAATGGATAAGTAAGGAACCAAGTAATATTCTTTTCTATTTTCTTTCTCATTAGAAGGAATTTTCTGATTTCTTTTGGATTCATCATCCTCAACAGGTGCGGCATGATGTTTCCCCTTCCTTGGATATTTCTTTCTAAACCAAAAATCTTTAGCAAAATGACCCAACTTATTACAACGAAAGATTTTAATCTTAGATGTATCAATATTCTTTCCTTTGAATGTACCTTTGATGTTTGGCTTCCTCTGAGAGCCTTTATGGAAAGTGCCTTTCTTCTTTCCCTTGAATCTTGATGCTAAAGCTGAGTGCTCTTATTTCGTTTGCTCGCTCTTGGTACCTGTGCGACTCTCCTCCTGGAAGAAATCATGCCATAACCTCTCAAACGTGGGCTGAATCTCTCTCCCACTTACACTGGATAAGAAGGTCTCCCATGAAGAAGGAAGACCGTAAAAAATGGCCTGCACTAAATCATCATTGTCCACTGTCACCATTGTGACCAAAAGCTGATCTCTGATCTGGGCTATTCTGGAATAGAAAGATTCCATTGATTCACCTTTCTCAATGTTCAAATACTTAATCTTGTGCTTAAGTGTCCTCTTTTGACTTGGAGCTTGTTTCTCATACAAATTCACTAAGGTGTCCATACAGTCCTTGGAAATCATCAACGAAGTCATTGAAGGTATTATACTGTCTTTGACCGAGTCAAAGATGATTCACTTGGCCTTTGCTTGAATCTTCCTGAAGGCCGCTCTTCCTACATTATTAGTGGGTTCCCCCACCACTGTGGTCACATACTACTCAAGATCATGCTCCTGCACGATATTTGGTATCCAGAGCTTCCGCACATTGAAGTTGGTAGCTCCTTCGAGCTTATCGTCGTCCTTGACTGAAATGGAGGATGCCATGGAATTCACACTGGAAACTTAATCAAGCTCTCTCAGATCTGTGTGTACCTTCTACTGCACTTCAACACGCTTAACATACCCTAAGCTCTGATACGATGTTAAATTTTGAGCTTGATTTCTTATGCAGATTAATTCTTTTATTTTCTTCAACACTTTGATTCCAGCTTAATACACTTCAACAATACCAAATCATAACTGAATATAAATAACTATGTAGATAAGTAAGCATGCACATCAACAAAACATATACCTTGGGGAAACCTTGTACAGAGAGAAAACGCCCAGCAAACAATATTCCTTTATTGCATTAATAATGTATTATCACTTACAAATATCCACCATGAATGTTCTACTCTTAAAGATCTTTCCAAGATGACTTTGACCTAACAAAGACCTAAGAGACCTTGCTGAAATACACCTATGATATGTTGCCTCTATTGTTGATATATAACACTGATATGCTGCTGATATATGCCTATGATATGCAGCCTCTATTGCTGATATACAACACTGATATGCTGCTTTGGTATGTTGCCTCTTTATCACTGATATGCTTCTCTATTGCTTCTCCCTTAACCTGCATATCAAAACTGTGTTGAAGAGAGGGGTCAACCTTTGCTTATATAGGCTAAAGAGGAGAAGAGGAGAGACTGGAAATAGTAACCTGTTTTCATTCTTTAATCATAAATCAACTTCATACTTTAGTTCGAACTAGACTTGAGACTGGTATACTCTAGTTCGAAAATAGAACTAGACTTGAGACAGTGACAAGTACATGTTGATGTGACAGTGGCAATGACATGTTGATGTGACGGTGGCAGGTTGATGTGGCAATGACAAGTTTATGTGACAACGACTTTAGATAGTTACAGGTTGATGTGACAGTGGCAATGACAGTGACAATTTGGTTGATGTGACAATGATAGTGATAGGTTGGTTGATGTGATAGCGACAAGTTGGTTGATGTATGAAGGTGGAAGTTATAGGTTGATAATTGGTAGTGAAAATGAGTCTACACTTATATTTCAGGGCGGAAGGATGGGGAAAGGAAAGGGGGTTGTAGCGTCCTTTCAGTTCGTGTCAGAGAACTCAAGGAGTTGGTGATTCTTTCAGGTTGGTTCCTGTAAATCAAGGGGTTGTTGCCTCCTTTCGGTTGCTGCCTCCCTCCAGTTTGTGCTAGGGAATTTGGAAGTTGGTTCTTCCTATGAATGTATTCTTGATATATATAAGAAAGTGTTCCTTGGTTTTCTCCAATTTGGGTTTCCACGTAAATTCTGGTGTACTGTGTACCTGATGTGATATTGTTAAATGGTTCTGCTTATGGTTATATGCTAATGATATATTGAATGAAATCATAAATGATATACTGCTGATAAAGTTGAAGTTTATATATTGTGATTGAAAGTGGTAAAAAGTGGTCATACTGATTCACCCCCCCTTTCAGTATTCCAACAATTGGTATCAGAGCAGGTCCTTCAAGAAAATAGTCTAACCACTGGAAGGTAAATCATGGAGAGCACCAATATGTACAAGAATGAAATACCACAATTTGATGGACAAAACTATGCATTCTTGAGTAGAAGGATAAAAACATATATACAAGCACATGAATTTGATGTTTTGTAATCAGTAGTAGATCGATACAAAGAGCCCACCACTCCCCCAACAAATAATGATGGAAAAAAACTCAGTCAAAACAATTTGACGACTAAAAATGATATCTTGAATGATTAGGTTGATTCAGTATATGTCAAGGTTATGCATTGTGATTCTGCAAAGGATATTTGGGACAAACTTCAGAATGTTTATGACGGAGATGCCAAAGTCAAGGCAACCAAGCTTCAGACTTAAAGAGGTCAATATGAACAGTTGAAAATGAAGGAAGATGAAGAGATTGAACTTTGTTTTTATGAGTTGATGAAACAATGAATGCAATTAAAGGAGTGGGAGAAGAATTTGACGAATCTATGATTGTTCAAAAGGTACTGAGATCTCTTCCAATGATATTTGATCCTAAGATTTCAACACTAGAAGAAAGAGTAGATCTGGGTACAATAAACATGGATGAGCTACATGGAATATTTACAACTTATGAAATGAGAAAAAAATGGGAAAATCCATCCAAGAAAGAAGAATCCTTCAAAGCATCCACAAAGACAAAGAAGAAGAAAAAGTACGAGTCAAATCGAAATTGTAGTTGTAGCAATGACTCAGACAAGGATGAATAAATAGCCAACTTCGTAAGGAAGTTGAACAAAGGAAATGACAAGTACAAAGGTATGCTTCCCTTAAAATGCTTTAATTGTGGAAAATTGTTCATTTTGCAAATAAGTGCCCTTATGCTAAGAAGTCAGATAGTGATGAAGAAGAAGATCCCAAGAAATAAAAGAAATATCAAAATGGAAACGTGGAAGGAGATAAAAGGAAAGTCTTCAAGAAAAATCTCTACTCAAGAAAATACAGTTCTTCATCTGATGAAGATGATGAAAACGATAGTGACTCAGAGAGAGTACTCTTTATGGATATGGAAAATAAGAAAATAACTCCTGAAAAAGAAGAAGAAGGTGAAGTGGATCTTGAGGAAGAATTAATCAGTGATTTAACTGAGTTGAAGAAAGAAAGGAAGAAATTAAAATCATTCAAAGAATAAATCATCTCCTTGAAAACCCAACTTGAAGAAGGAAAGAGAAAGGAAGAATTAATGTAGATCCAGATGATAAAGAAAGAAAAAATAGTGTGAGAATCTTGAAAATGAAATCATGACATTGATAGTTGAAGTCAACAAACTCAACAAGAACTTGAAAAGTTCTCAAGTGTTAGAAAACATTCTCAACAGTCAAAGGCCATACAATGACAAAATCTGGACTAGGATATAAGAATGTTCATTTTGAGGAAGGTTCAAGCTCCATGACGAAAACAACGGAAAAAAAGAGCTATTTAGAAGTTCTCAAAGGAAGGAATCATGGTCAACAAGAATCAATAAGGAATGAATACAAAAGACCTTCTACATTCAGTAAGCAAATAAGATTCAATCATTATGAAGGAAACAACCAAAGAGAAGATCATGATTATCCAAGGCAAAAATTCAGAAGGATCACACCACAAAGAATATCATTCACTCCTAGGTATGTAAGTTTCTTTTATGGTCATTATTTTACTTGTACTAACTTTGGACATAAAGTTGTAGATTACAGGGATTATGGAAGAAATGTTCAAGCAAGAAATGCTTATGTGGCTCCACACAATATTGAATGTTATAAATGCCACAACTATGGACACATATATCAAAACTGTAGAAGTGTGATAGATCCTCCCATGAAAGAAAAAACCGATGTCATATACATGAAGGTTTGGAGAAGAAATGAAAAACAAGAAGAGTAGGTAAATGAAAACCAAGTCCCAAATATCATACTCATAAGATTTACAACAACACAAGGTTATAATGAATTCACAGGCCAAGAGGAAGGTTTCAGAATTCATGTAGAGGATAAAGAGGAAGATGTTAGAATTTAGGAAGATGATGAAAGTAATGTCAGAATTTTGGAAGAGGATGAAAAGGAAGATGTCTCCATAGACAAAGTGGAATATTACTTCGCATCAAAGCGAATACTTTTCTGAGCCATCCGGCTTGGATACTCCCAGTAAATATGAATATTGATATGGGGAGTCTAACCTGCAACTCTATAGATCATATAAATATATTTCAAGCAGTCTGAAGTGTTTGCATATCTTGGAATGGAAATTTCAGAATAGTTTGACAACAAAAGTGCAAAATTTATTGTGATTAGTTGCAGCATATGGGTTAACTTTGTATGCATTTGAGTAGCAGAGTCATGAGAAATTTATGACATATGGAAAGAGATGGATTCATGAGAGCTTTGATAGGTCTAAACAGATACATGACAGTGGATGAAATCATAGTAACAAGTGGAATCAATGGAATCAATGGACAAGTGGAATCAATGGAATCAGTGGACAAGGGGAATCAAGAAGGCAAGCAGTAAAAGGCATAACAGAAGCTATATCGTTAGAAGAAGGTAGGTCATTGATGTGAACTTGACAAGTCACGAAGGATTGAATTCAAGTAACTTTGAATGATCTTTATATATGTGAGTGAATTACAAGAGGAAGCACCAATGGAAAAATAACACCATAAGAGAGGAAATAAAGCATCTACAGGAAATCCCATATTTATCTACACGGCATCTTATATAAAAGTAAAGGAAGAGAAATTGTCAGAGAAAGAGATAAAAAACATGAAGATAGGCGGAGCGCATAAAGTCTGAGAAATACAAAGAAGGTATATTGACATGGGGAGTTACCCTTTTACCCATGATGTCAAAGGGGGATAAAGAGAAAGATCATAAGATAAATATTAGAAGCATAAAGACAGGGGGAGCAACCCCAAGGGGATATACCCTTTGCCATTGATGTAAAAGGGGGAATGAAACATGAGGAGAGAAACATCAGAGGAGAATTGGTCATAGGTGGAGTATGAGTGTTGGAGTATAAGTGTTTCCATCAATACCAAAGGGGGAGCTTATTTGACAGTTGGTTGTCATTGATTTTGTTGGACAATTGGTTGTCATTGATGTCAACAAATGTGATGGGTGTATTTGGAGAAGTCTCCAAAGTGGTCCCCTTATGGCGTAGTTTATAACCATGGCCCTCACGAGAAGAATCTTTGAAGAAGTCTAAAAGAAACCTATAGGTTTGGTCATGAAGCCCAAATGTGTTTGAGGAATAAGGACATGAAGGACAAAGTAAATGCAGGTAACACACCCATAGATGGATATTCCTCATCATGCTGTTTCCAACGGTAGGTGGAATGTCACATAGTTCCTCATGGTTGAGGAGTTATGAGATCATGAAGTTGGAAGCCCCAAAGATGGGTTAAGAAGCCCCTAATTGGTTGCAAGTCATTAATGAAAGGGTAAAGTGGTTGTAACAATAAATTTCAAGAAGTACTAAAGTTAGGGAAATACGCTACTTAGAAAAAGTATATATACACCTCAAGAAGTCACTCATAAGTACATTCACACACATTCTATTGAATATCTTCTATGTGAGTAAGAAATTCTTATCCGAGATAACCAAGAATACCTGAGACATATTTCATAGGGAAGATGTAGTAAAGAAGGGCGAAATTCGAAGGGAGGATGAAGTCTTGTGCTGATGTGTTCTAAGGTATGTTATTTAAAGGTCATATTGCCATTTTCACTATAATTTTTTTTCTAAAATTATTCAGATAGTGAAACTTGAAGGAGATTTAGAATACATGTCAAGGTACTTATGGAAAAAATTTCAGCTTCCGGTTCATATTTTTGGAGATAAACTCTATGGAAGATAGAATTTTTGACTAGTCCTGAAACTATTCTTAAACAAGTGTTCCAGGTAATATAGTGATAAATTATTCATAGAGGATCAAAATTATGTGAGACTAATTTAAGTGGAAATATAACATTATTTGGTATCTTTTGTGAGAGTTTCAAAATTATATATCAAATATTGAGCGCATGGCATGCTGTACAAGTTCACTCTCCATAATAGGCTAAAATTTAGGAAGGTTTTCCCATTTTCTCTATAACTTATGTTTTGAGAAGTTTCAGACCCTAAAATTTTGAGGAGATGGAAGAAAGATATGAGAGTATCTATGGTTAAAATTTTATACCTTTATTCATTATGAGTATGGAGTTATGCTTGTTGAAATTTAGGGTTTGTGACTAATCCAAAACTAGTCCCGCGAGACTGAGGTAAAGTTTGATGAAGATGCTATTCTTTTGTTGCTGAAGTTGAAGAAGAGCTACAGGTCTGTAATTTTGTGTATCAAGTCTTCTACAAGATCTGAGGTATGCTTTACATGTGTTATTTAGGGTTATGTTTATGGTACATGCTTGAATCATCTCTTGATGATGATGGTACATGATATGGTGCACCTTTGTGATGATATGATACATTGTTAGAAGTATATGTTGGTTATCTTAGTATCTGGTTTGGTATATGTCATGGTAATGTTATAACATGCTTGAGGCACATCTCATGGTACTTGATTGAGGCACATCATTGATGATATATTATGGTACATGGTGTATGGTATGATTGAGACATATCACAAGTGATATGGTATATGCTTGAGACACATTTCATGGTATATGGTTTATGGATGTTGGCACATGCTTTATGTATATGGTTTGAGGTTTTGGTACATGGTTGATGCATGATATGGTACATGGTATGGTACATGTTGTGGTACATGGTTGATTCATGATATGGCATAGGTGTTGATAGATGGTATGGTACATGGTTGATGTACATGGTATGGTGATGGTTTTGGTATCCATGTGAGTGGATCTGGTTATAGTTGGTTGATGATGGTATATCGGTGTTAGTGACAGTGACGATGAAAGAGACCATGGTAGTTACAGGTTGATGTGACAGTGGTAGTGATAGTGACAGTGATAGTGATAGGTTGATGTGACAATGACAATGATATTGATTGGTTGATGTGACAATGACAATGATTGGTTGATGTGACAATGGAATTTACATGTTGATGTGAAAATGGAAGTGAAAGTGACATGTTTATGTGATAGTAACAATGATTGGTTGATGTGATAGTGACAATGATTGGTTGATGTGACAATGGTAGTTACAGGTTGATGTGACAGTGGTAGTGACAGTGGCAATGACAGTGACAGTGATAGGTTGGTTGATATGATAGTGACAGTAATGGGTTGGTTGATGCGACAATGACAGGTTGGTTGATGTATCAGTGATGGTGGCAGTTAAAGGTTGATTAGTGGTAGTGACAATGAGTCTACAATTCTATTTCAGGGTAACAAGACATGGCAAGGAAAGGGGTTTGTAGCCTCCTTTCGATTGGTGTCAAAGAACTTAGGGAGTTGGTGTTTCCTTCAGGTTGGTGCCTCCTTCCGGTTGGTTTCGAAGAATCTAGGGAGTTGTATATTTCTTAAGGTTGGTGCCTGTAAATCAGGGGGTTGGTGCCTCCTTCCAGTTGGTTATGGAGAATTTGGAAGTTGGTGCTTCCTATGATTGTATTCTTGATATATATAATAAAGTATTATGTGGTTTTCTCCCATTTGGGTTTCCATGTAAATTCTGGTGTACTGTGTATTTCATGTGATATTGTTGAATGGTACTACTTATGGTTATATGCTCATGATATATTGAATGCAATCATAAATGATATACTGGTGATAAAGTTGAAGTTTATATATTGTGATTGAAAGTGGTAAAAAATGCTCATGCTAATTCATCCCCCTCTCAGTATTCCAACTATATATATATATATATATATATATATATATATATATATATATATATCAAATTCACAACACTCATTGGAAATACCTACCTCATGGGTACAATAGACTTCGACGAGATCGACAACAGGCCCAGTTCGACATGATCTTGGACGCCCCCCCCTCTGTCTCGGAACATAGCTCCGCTTCATCCCACATGTATTGTACAATTACCCTCATTTGAATCTTTTCTAAAATTACAATACACTATCCCTCTTCCTGTTCAGGATCTCCTTCGGGCCTTCAAATATCTCAAACTTGACATCCCTTCCACATGTAGACCTCTTCCCCCTATCCACCCCCAAAAGGTCGTGCCCCTTCTTCTCCCCTCACAAACCTCCCTCAACACCATTTCCCTTCGCTCCCCCCCCTCCCACGATCCCCCTCCTTCCACCTCTTCCGAAGATCATAACTCTAACTCTTTAGAAGAACCCACCATCCTCTTTCAACTCAGGATCATAACTATTCTTGGACCCCTTGCAAAAAATCCGGGACTCTACTCTGATACAGAGATTGACACAAAAAAAAGAGGGAGAGGCCGCACTTCCCTACTATCAAAAGCACAATCCAAGGCACGCTTAGATATCGCTTCAGGCTGCCAACAATCTATTATTGGGGCACTTAGAGCAGTGCAAGCCCTTCGGAGGGTTACCCCATGAAATTTCTCTCTCTTAATTGCAGGGGTCTGGCGAGCCCCCATAAGAAATCCTCCTTGAAATGGTTGATCAACACACAACAACCGGACATTATACTACTACAAGAAACGATGGAAGAATCCTCAACTATCTCTGCTACCCTATGCTCTCTGCTTCCAGGATGAATTTTCATGGGCTTAGATGCTGCAGGCAGATCTGGTGGCCTAGCCACGGGGTGGGCACAAAATCAATCAAACTACTCAACTTCTGGGGCCTCAATTCCTGTCTAGGAATTAATATTTTCATGGAAGGTCTGGGTAAAGAATTCAAGATTCTTAATGTCTATGGCCCCTACCTTGACATAACCCCTTTCTGGGAATCACTTCTAAGTCACAAGATCCTGAAGGTCGAGAACTTAATCCTGGGGGGCGACCTCAACTTCTAACTTGGGGAGGCAAAAGTCTGGGGCCCCTCAGTGTGTCTGGATCAACTCACCACCAGGATATCACATCTCTTGTCGACCAATGGGTTGTTGGACATCACACCCAGGAAATTAAATCCAACCTGGAGGAATATGCGCATAGGGGAAGCAAGGGTGGAAAAACGAATTGATCTCTTTCTCGTGGATGAAGCACTATTGGAGGAAGCTTTCCAAATAAGGCAATGGATTGGGGCATGAGGCATATCAGATCACTCCCTAGTATGGCTCATTTTGGAGGGTGGAACACAAAAACCCCCTTCCCCTTTTAAATTTAATGCCACCTGGTTCACAGATGAGAGCTTCCAAGATCTGGTATAGACGCACTAGAGGCCCTTTGACCCCAGCCTCGACACTTCAGTGGGTGTCCACTTTGCAGGAAATCTCAAAACAATCAAGTCGTTAACCATCCCTTGGGCAAAGGAAAAAAGAGAAAGGGAGGAAAGAGAACTACAAACCACAAAAGAAAAAATTAAATCCATTTATCAGGAGGAAGACAAGAGTTTCCTCATTGACTCTTCCAAGAACACCTTAAAATTCTTAGAATCACGACGTAAACAACTTCTAGTTGAATAGGAGGAAACATGGAGACTAAAAAGTAGGGTGATCTGGCTAGAAAAAGGGGATGAAAACACCAAATTATTCCACGCCTTTGCAAAGGGTCGCAAAGCTACAAACACTATTTGGGATTTGAAGGATCCAGAAGGAAGAACTGTTTCAACCTTCTCAGGGTTGGTAGAAATGGGAAAAAATCACTTCAAAACCTTATACAAAGCAGATCAGAGGGTAAACATTGCTGATATTGTCAGGTTGGCCCTATTTTACCCCAGCTTTGTAAATGAGAAAAACAACAGAGACCTCTACACAGAAGTCAACAAAGTAGAATTAAAGGAAACACTTTCCAGCTTCCAAAAGGACAAAAGCCCAAGACCTGATGGGTGGCCAATATAATTCTATTTAGGCTTCTTTGATCTGATTGGCGCTGATCTTCTCCAAGTCATGGAAGAATCTAGAAGGAATGGAATGATGCATCCACCTTTTAATTCAACTTTCTTGGCCCTAATACCAAAAGAGGACGAACCCACATATTTTGAAGACTTCATAATGATTTCACTCTCCAATTGTATATACAAAATTGTTGCAAAAATTATCTCTAGACGCCTCAAGCCCATCCTCTCGGAGGTGATCTCAAAAAAACAATTTAGGTTCCTAAATGGCCGACATATACATGAAGCAATTGGAGTGGCATAGGAAGGCCTACACAGTCTGAAATCTCTTCAGTCCAAAGGATTTTATTAAAAATTGATCTCTCAAAGGCCTTTGATCGAGTAAGATGGTCCTTTATAAGACTACTACTCACACACCTAGGGTTTGAGGTACCCTTCATCAGATGGATAATGGCCTTCATATCCTCAGTAACTTTTGCGGTCCTGATCAATGTAGCAACCTCCCCTTTCTTGTCCTTTGGGAGAGGCCTAAGACAAGGATGCCTCCTCTCCCCTTTTCTCTTTCTCCTTGTTGCAGAAGGGTTAAGCATGGCCTTGATATCGACCATCAACACGGGGGACTTCCAAGGTATAAAAACCTCTCCAAATCTCAGAATCACACACCTACTCTTCGTAGATGATGTACTAATATTCAACAGTGGCAGACCAAGAGATGCAAAGACCCTAGCAACAATCCTCCGTCTCTTTCAGGATGCAACAAGAATGATAATCAACTCACAAAATTCCACCTTATCATTAATTGGAATCGATGAAGCTACTGCATCTCTCTATAAAACACTCTTCCCCTATCCATTATTGGATCTCCAACAAGGGATAAAATATCTTGGCTTCCAACTCAACGCAAACAACTATCACAAAAGGGATTGGAGATTTCTATTGGAAAAATTAGAAAAAACGATTATCTCTTTTGAGCTTCTGTTGGCTCTCAAGAGCAGGAAGATTGACCCTTACGAAAGTAGTTCTGGAAGCTATCTCGACCTACTAGATGTCTCTCTCTTGGATCCCCAAGGGCATATTATAAAAAATTTGAAGACTCTGCTTCATGTTTATTTGGTTAGGATCGAAGGACCACTACACCCTCCCTTGGGAAAAATCAGATCTACTAGCCCAACCAAAAACTCTAGGGGGATGGGGGTTGAAAAATATTTTTATTTTCTCAAAAGCCTTAGGAGCCAAAAATTGTTGGAGACTTATCACTATCGATAGTTTATGGACCCAAGTAGTCACTCATAAATACATAAAACCAGACACGGTAGGGGATTGGATACGCCTTGCAAACAAAAATATTCCCAACTTCTCTACTATATGGAAGGCGATCATCAAGTCATTCCATGTTATCGGGGACACATTGGCCTGAAAAATTGGAAGGGGTCATAAACTAAACATTAGATCTGATCCCTGGCTAGGAAGTGGACTTGCTCACTCCCTGTCACAGGAACTACTGGACCATCTACATACACATGGTCTCTACAAACTAAATCAAATCACTGACCCATGATCCAGAAACATTTGGCATCAAGGCTGGCACAGTGCTGAGACTCTCGGACTGGAAGGTGACTTAAAAAACCAGTGGGACAAGTACTTATTCCCACCCCAGAGAGACCACATACGACTCCTGGATGTGGATGATGAGCTGGTTCGGCAAAACCCCCCCCATGGTGTATACACACCGAAACTGGGATACACAACCCTCAACGTCGATCACTTACAGGAGGAACCAAGTTGGTGGTGGAAAGGGATTTTGAAACTTAAAGCCCCTCTAAAATACAAACTATTCATGTGGAAAACACTATTAAACAAAGTACCAACCTAGGGAAAAATGCGAAAATGCCAGATTGAAGGGCCAGGTTGGTGCTCCATATGAAAAGGGGATTCTGAAACAATAAACCACATCCTCATTGCCTGCCCGTTTACCAAAAAATTCTGGAGGGACACCGCTCTTCTACTGCGACAAAGATGCGAATGGAACAGACAAATGCTGGATTCTACTTGGAAATCTTGGTTACTAGAAGTCTCCCACAAGACACTAAAAGCCCTGCCTCTTCTAATAAATTGGGGAGTCTGGTTGGCTAGGAACAAAGAAATATTCCAGGAAAAATCCACGGTATCCGAACTTGTTGCAGCCGGAGGTCTCTCCATTTTGGAACACTTCCCCCAGGGAAGGAATACACCCAACATACAAATCCCTTTGCCTACAACCATAGATCACTCCATAGCCTGGGCATATTTTGACGGGGCTTCACAAAATTCACTTTGTGGGGGGGGGGACCCACCTTCATCTCACAGACACACACTCTTTCAAAATAAAAATGGGATTGGGGAAAGGAACCAACAACTATGCTGAAATGATGACTCTTCTCCTTCTACTCAATATAGAAAAAGAATATGAACTAAAATCCATACAACTATTTGGTGACTCATTGAATGTAATAAACTGGGTACAAAAAACACATATATGCCACAATATTTTATTGCAGCCTATTCTGAGGGCGACTCATAATTTGTTGGATACATTTGACCATTTCTCTATCCAACATGTTTATAGGAACATGAATTCCACAACAGACTCTTAAACATATGGAGATACAATTCATGCTTTCTACCACAGACCCTTCATTGAAGATCATAATCTTCCTACAACACACTAATCCACAAGATCACTTTTTTTGGCTCGAAAACAGAAACAATTCTCAGATCTACTATTGGATGTACTATATTTTTTGATGTAATTGCAGTCCTAAAATTGCATACCCTTTTAGGATATGAACAAACCCTGAACATGAAGAAGTTATTGGTACACTAGTATATGGTCCAAAAAACTATCAGCAGATAAAATATGGTCCACAAAACTATCAACAAATCAACACTTTCCCTGGTGCAAACCATATCACTCTCTTTATAATTTTGTCTCTTCGGATGAATAAAATTACGCTTTTTTTCCGAGGAAAAAAATAAAAATAATAATATATATATAGAGGGTGATATATATATATATATATATATATCACCCTCTCTATATATAACTAACTCTCCCTCTCTCTATATATAACCCACCCTATATTTATATTACCCCAATTTCATTAAATTTGAAATAAGGCAAAATCTAGATGAAAAAAATGTGAATTTTGATTCTAAAAGTGTCAATATCAACCTTTCTAAAGTGCAAAATTTGATTATGAAAGTGGTAATATTGGTTTTAAAAGGTATGGATTTTTATTTCAAAAGTGCAAATTTTGACTCCAAAAACATCAATTTTGATTATGAAATTGTGAATTTTGATTCTAAAAGTTCAAAATTTGATGTCAAAAGTGTCAATTTCAATTTCGCAATTGTGAATTTTGATTCCAAAAGTGTCAATTTCATTCCTTTATCCCATACATCTTTTGCATATGGACAATTTACAAATAAATGGTTTTCAAATTCTCATTTTTTTTTACACATTATACACCATGTTGCCCCATTCTAGTTTCCTTTTTTACCATTATCCAACTAAGGATTTTATTAGAAATCCTAACTTTTGAGAGGACATCCTAACTTCAAGATTCTTCCCCACCATCATTGTTATCCCCTGCTTCTTCCTCTTAAATTTTTGCTATATATCCTAATGTGTAAACCCATGAGATTTTTTTCTTTGACCAAGAAAATGTGAATATCACTACTACATATTGAAAAATTTGCGACGACCACTTGCGACGAAAGTACTCTTTTGTCGCAACATGCAAGAGAAAAAGTTCTTTTTTTTCTAAATCTACCCCGTGTTCGTCGCAATCTCGACGCCTATAGTTTGACTGAACTGTAATAGTCAATGTTCATTGCATAAGCGACGACCTTAGATTGGACGTCGCATATGCGATGATAGTTGACCATAATAATTTAGTCAAACTTTACAGTTGAAAATGACCTAAAATAAATAGCTGTAAAAAAAATATTTTTTTAGGTCACTATCGTCGCAATTGCGATGATGGTGACCTAAAATTGGCCTATAAATATTTGATGATTTGAAGATGTTGCGACAATCTTGCTATAACAACGACGGTTCCGAAAGGGTATTTTTGTGCGGAAAAATGTTGCAGAATGTTGTTAGAGGTGGGGAAAAAAGTAAAGCGGGTGAAAAGGGTGATGGTAGATGTTATTGCCCTTGTAAAAAATGTTGCCTCAGACGTCCCATAAGAATTTTAATAGCAACAGCTGCAAAACATTGTAGGAACTATGGTCACATTGATGGCAGATCGAATGAATATCGTACCATGGTAATTAGCTATATATTTATTATCTTTTTTTATTTTGTCAATTTTATATAAAATTATATATATGTATATATATTGTTTGAATGTTTGTTATAGTATACACT
>ML786153.1:278942-323712 GCA_009831015.1 Picea engelmannii | reverse complement strand
TTTTTACAAATTAAATGAAAAATACATGAGTAATTCTACTCACTCCAAGTATTAATCATTTTTCCAATTTGAATGAATAATGCATGAGCTTCTCACACTCATTTAAAGTATTAATCATTTTTTTAAGCATTAATCATTCCTTTTAAACTTTTTCACCTATCATCAATCAACATTTTAATGATCTTCTTCATGGTGTGCAAAGTATTGAATCCTTGTGTGGAGATCCTCGTGGATCATACCTCCCCACAAAAATCACTTTCGGTCCTAAAAAATTATAGAGATAAACTGTAACTTGAATCTCCACAACCAACATCTAGGAAGAGTCTTACACTCCATGAAGCACTTCCCCACAACTCGATCTACATAACAAATTTCTTTGACAGAACACACCCTTCTTCTCCTTCACCTTTTTACTTCAGAATGAGGATGTCAATGCCAACACTTGCATCAATACAAATTTGTAGTTGATTCCTTGATCTACATAACAAATGTCTCTGACAAGCCACACCCTTCTTTTCCTTCACCTTTGTACTTCAGAATGAGGATGTCAATGCCAACATTTGGATCAATGAAAAATTGTAGCTAATTCCTTGAACTGCATAACAAATGTATCTGATAGGCCGCACCCTTGTTTTCGTTCACCTTTGTACTTTAGAATGAGGATGTCGATGCCAACACTTGCATCAATGCAAATATGTAGATGATTATTTGATCTACATAAAAAATGTCTCTGAAAGGATGCATCCTTCTTTTCCTTCACCTTTGTACTTTAGAATGAGGATGTTGACTCCAACACTTGCATCAATGCAAATTTGTAGCTGACAATACATGGATCAAAACTTTTGCAAAAATTTCAAAGCAAGAACATACTTGGCAATAGTTTATAAAACACTCATGGACAAGTTTAAAATGATTGTCAAGACATGCCATACGAAAAATAATGCCTCTCACTCAACAGTGGCTACAAGAACCATTACAATGTTTCCAAAAATGATTAACAAAGTTTAGGCAGAGAACAAAATGCCTCTCACTCTCATCATCACTTAAGAGTGGCTAGAAAATACTTCACAATCATTCAACATTAATTTTTCAAGGCACCATGCCATCAAGGTGCATTAATGGTAGACACCATGGTCTCAAACAATATGCACCATATGAAATTTCCATCTCTCTTGTTTTTCCATGATCCACTTTAATAGCCATGCAAAAATTCCCTACAAATTTAAGCTCTTGTTTCACTGCTGCAACATAAAAAACCACCAACATCTGCAAGTACATTTTATCCTCTTACAATTCTCAAAAATAGGAAAACACACAATTAAATGAAAATCACAATGGTTCATGCACAACAAAACTCAATTTGTGGCCTAAAACTCAACATACACAAAACTAGTAGGTCCATCTCATCATTCTACAACTTTTGACTGTAAACATGGCTATATTCGGAAGAGTGTAACTCTACCTTGTAAAGCGTGAAAAATAATCATGGGCTCAGGCCATGAGCTATCAGATCACAACAATCTCTATACCATCAGATCCTACTCGAAAAATCATGACTTTTGACTGTAAACTCGACCATACTTCGCAACAGGCCTCCTGGCCTCTAACTACGTACACACAACGTCGTACAACTGCATTAAATGTGCTGATAGACCTAGAAAATTGCACCCGTCCTTCCCTTAAGATGTAATAACTTTGTGTTTAAATAATTGTTGTCGGTGGAGGTTACAAAGTGCCAAAGTTGGCGCGCTGCTTAAGTCGTTGCCAAATTTTAGGGGAGGTCCGAGGGTCGAACCCCGCAGACCTCCATATATGGTGTGGTATGGTTATACGGTTAAACCGTAATTAAATTTAAACCATGCTTTTAGCAAACTTAAAACGAAATTTAATCCGATATTAACACCAAACCTTATTTTAATCCGTCGTTAAAATGATAAGCCAAGATTAACACTTAATTACGATAATTATCCCTTAATCCAATTTTAAACTAGATTTTTCGACGTGCGACAGTTTCTTCTTGTCATTGGTGCCACGTGGTGCCAACTAATTAGGCGACATGGTATCCCTTAATTGGCTAGTTAAACACATAGTCAACTGCCACTTCACCTACGCAGTGAACATACGACGCCACACCATTCGTCTAATCAACAACCCAGTTAGTGCCACATCAACCGACACGTCAACACCATATTTCCATGTAATTATCCCAATGAACAGTCCAATCAGTGCCACATCATTGGTTGTAATTCCCAGTCAACTGACACCTCAATGCCACGTAAGTTGTTGTACTACCAGGTCATCCATATGGATGACATGTGGCAAAATTTTTACTATTCCATTTGGACCCCTGAAAAGGCCAAATCCACCTAACACAAGGAATTCTATGGGGTTTCCACATCAACATGCTAACGTCATGGTGTATAGACTACACAATCAACTTCCATACTGCCACGTGGTCTCCGTACAACTGCCACATGGCACCTTTTTACTGGTCCACTTGGATCCCCGAAAGTAGAAAAAATGCATGACACATGGCAACTTGTGGTGATACCATGTTAACATGCTGATGTCATGCTGATGTCAACACTATACAAACAACATAGTTAGCTTCGTCGAATTTGCCTATTTGCCGAAAATTTCATATGGTCATAAATTTTTCATATGGAGTCGGATTGAGGCTGTTTTCACGTCGCTGGAAAGTTCTCGACGAGCTCTTCGACTTGGTGTTTTTTCGTCGAATTCTAGGCATTTTCATTTTTGAGGTCTTTTGGAGCCCCATGCATCAACTACTCAAATAGGCTACCCATATCTTACCCAACCAGGCTAATGGGCTCTCTTTCTTTAGCTGGTGATTGTTGACGCTTAAAATCACAACGATAATACTGCTCGCAAATGATTGCCAAGATCTATTATTTATTTATATTAATAATAAACTAGTAGGTGGGACCCCCTTGTAGGCTTGTGGCGCTATGGTGGATATGCTACACTTATATTTTGTTGCTATTGTGATGATACCAACACAGTATTCTATAGTTCGATGTTTCAAATTATGGTTTAAAATGTTATGATGACATAAGTTGGTGGTTGATTATTGCATGGAACTGGATGGTTTTGATGTCCATTCACAAATTATATTAAGGATTCCCTATGGATAAAAGGATCATTATCAGTTTTGTTTTGACATTGCAATTAAACACGGCTTAATTGTTTTACTTATGATCTTGATAAGGGATGATATGGGATATTTTTCGAATTAAAAGACTATACACAAGCCCTAATGTTATGTGTAATTGTGACAAAAGGAGGGTGCATAAACCCTTGCTGCTAGACTTATGCGCTTTGATATATGTTGATGCATATGGGGTAACTTTATGGCACATTATTATTTCTTTAAAAGAGTTTACCAAAGGTGGCACACTATGCAAAAATGGATATGACAATGGTTTTGTGGTTGATTAAATGCTTAGAGTTATGGTGGGTTGGCTGGATTGTACATTGAATTGAATGAGGTTGGGGAACGAAGTGATGTGCATTTACTGCCCATCACTCAAAAAACCCTCGAGGCCCGTCACCCTAGCCATACTTGCATTTTGTTTTTTGGCTCTGATGGTTGTTGATGCTGCGTGTTTTTTGGTTGTGAAGGAGGATACAGTCTAACTCTCTCCCTCGAGCAAGATTTTCCAGGAACGGTTCCTTATTCTTTCATCGATGATGGTTACTCTGCATTATGAATCGATTTTTGGCTCATAATTGCTTGAGGTCTGTATTTTTCTTAATATTTTTGGATTGTGTATTAGTGTTGTGCTTATGGTTTCTTCCGGTGAATATTCTGATGGTAGACATTTTGGAAAATAGGAATGGATATAATTTGCTGTGTGCAATTTGTGCGTGGGTTTATTGGATAAATAGAAAGAGAGGCATGCTCTGTCGGCTTGAGTTTTTGGGTCTTGTTCTCTGCGGAAATTTATGGTTTTTGATTTGGCAAGCTTTGAAATTTGCACATAAGTATTACAACCAACCGTTGTGTTAAGTTTTACCACTCCATTTTCATTTATGTGTTGGGTTTTTAGATCCTTTGGGTTGCAATGTGAATTTTTTAAAGTTCTTGCTTTGTCTTGGGCAAGTCCCGAGTTGTTAGTTATCATGGCATTTCCCTCATTATCGTTGTTGCATGGAAAACATTTCATAGTCGGGTTTAACTTCACCCAAAACTTTAATGGAAGCTTTATATATTCTTTTGGTTGGCCACCGGTTGTGATTGGGTATTCATTTTACAGTTCTTTTAAGAGTTTGCTTCTTCTCGTTCTCTGTTGAAGGTCTCTGAATGTCATTTAATAACCCTCATTTTCAAGAGGATTGTTACATGCTACTTCTTTGTGGTAAGTTTTTAAAGGCACGAGCTGTCTGTGTTTTCTGAGGATTTATTCCTTTGATTGACTGTTATTACTCTCTGTTCGATGTCTTTAAACCCTAATTACGATCTTGATATTGTATCAATCCAGTCGAGGGTAAAAGAGCACTATGTGTGTTTCTTTGAATGGGCACGAGTTGGTTTTGTTTCTCGATTAGGCAGTTTTAAAAAGAAGTCCCTATGTTGATTATATTTTTAAAAGAGACACTTGTGTGTGAAAGGATTGGGGCCCAATTCTGAGTTTTAACACCTAGTTGATTATAGAAAATAGTTTGTAAATAATGGGCAAGTCATGGTTAATACTGTGCATATTCTTATCAGTTTTAAGGAATAAGAATTGGATATAGATGGTTGGGATCACTGTGCATATTCTATTGGTTTTTAAAAGAAGGGAAAATAGATTTAGCATTGGAATATGAATGGTTGTGGCTCAAAGGGTTATTATGTTTATCATATAAATGGCAATGTTGTTATTATGAATTCTATATAAATATTATATAGATGCAAATGCTGCTATGATTGATATGTCTGGGCATATGAATTATTTTTTTTGGAAGCCAACAAGCAATTTGTAAAAGAAGTGACAATTTAAATGGTGGTTTTGAAAAGTGAATGCTGATTGAATTATGGAGGTCTGAATAGAGTTATGTTTAATTGTTTGATTTGATTTATTTTTATATCAACAATATCCATATTACATCCCTATCATGCTACCACTTTTTCTCTCATTATATCCCCCTCATAATCCCAATTTAATTTTTGGAATCCTTGTTCTGTAAAATAAATTTAAAAAACTCTGTATAACAGTGACAAAATATATGACACAACAATGGTTGGAAACTGATATTTTTCGTATTTTATTACAGAGTTAAATTATTTAATGAATTGCTAAGAAACATTCGTGTGTTTATTCCCTCTCATTATACCACCTTTCACTCATTACACTCCCTTCATATGTCCCATGAACCCTGTCACCCCCTGCTCACTTGGAAATTATTAAATAATTTTTTATGGATGGATTTGCATGCATCTCGTGTCAATTTATGAGCCAATTATTGTTTTGTTCAAGAAGAATGTCATGTATGGTATATTAAGGGATTATTTACTAACAAATTGATTCTATAGGATGAGTTTCTTCAGTAGGGGCATTATGGTATAAATAAGGATTCTCCATTCATTTTGACGTTGATCCCCAGGAATTGAACTAGTTGTTCCAAGCTGGGTTCTTTAATTGGATTGGGCAAGGAATAGTACAATCTCGACCAGAGAGACCTCCCTTCCATCCTCAGAACATCCCTGGTATTCCTGTGCCTCCTCATGTGTCCATGCAACCAGACATCCCTGCGAATGATGGATGGCAAGAGATTGTCAATCCGACTGTTTCTCACCATTGTGGCTGGCCCAATTTGTTATTACCTTCTCCACCACCTATAAATCCTAATGTTCAAATTTCCCTTGTGCATTCACCTGTTCAATCCTTTCATGCTAGTAAAAGTATTAAAATTGATTTCCCCCATGTGTAAGATAAAGGAAAAGCTCCTGCCTCCCCTTCCCCACCTTCAAATGACTCTTAAAAATTTGTATCCTCCCACATGCTAATGAAGGATGATTGTTCGCATGTAATTAGTGAAAGACAACCTCAAGGTTCAAATCAACCTTGGGCTACTTCCGAAAAATCAAAAGGGGACAACAGTGATAAAATAAAGATTGCCTCTTAGGGTGGCAAGTATGGATTTTAATTTATGTGTTTTTATGATTGAGTTGTTGAAGACAGTGGTTTGCAGAAAGTTTTGGACAACAAGCTATTTTTTTTGGGATAATGTGGATTATGTGGATATTTACATATTTTTGGATATGATTTGTTATTCTGATATTTAAATATTCAAAATTTGAAGGTATTTAAGGTAGCTACAAGGTGGCATGTGTTTAAATGATTATCCAATTGTGTTTTATTTTATAATTTGAAAAGAATAAAAGAAGGGAGTCACAAGGGGTCCCACCTACCTAGTTATTATTAATAAAGACCCTTAATTATTATTATTTCTCCTAAACTAAATTAGTTAAGTCAAACTAACTTAACTAAAGAAAGTAGTTGAACTACTTCAACTTATTTGGAAGGAATAAAATCTAAATGAGAAGAAGAAACAAAGGGAGAATAGAAGGAGAAAGCAAGACTAAGGTTTGCTCTTTTGATTTCATGAGATAGTTTCAGTTTTCATTCATTATTGAGTTCATTCAAAGCCTAAATCTCTTTTTGACAGCAGGGTCCTATTGTAGACAACAAGGTTCAAAACTAAACCAAATCATTCAGATGCTTGTTTTACAGGTGTTGATCTATCCTAGATAGTCTGTGTATACTTGTTTGTTTATTGATTGAGTTTCATAGCTGATAAAGGATATTTTGTAGAGTCAAATTGGCAACAATCTTTGGCAAGATGATCCAGATTATTAATTTTAGTTTTTACTTTTTGTCAGAAGCCTTTTGTATGGTGTTCATCTGTGATCTCTAAATTAGACTTTGGTCCATGCCCTCACAGGGGTTTTGTAAAGAGATAAATAGTTTTGATATCTCAGAATGAAATAAACTATATTGCTATTCTGTCTCATTTGTGTGTATTGTGACTTGGTTACTTTTGCTTTTGATCTCAATATTTACTTCTGTAATATGTATATTTTTCAGAAACTTATATAAATATTTTATGTTTTTGCAACATTCTTTTCATTAATAAATCAACCTAAACCCTTGTAATTAATACTTGTGGATTGAGAAAACATTTTTGAGGCTATAAAACATAGGGTGGAATTCTTGATTATCTTGTCCTAGCCAAGCAAGATTCAAAAATTCCTGAGTAAGATAATTCATATATTTTCCTTGACATTTATTTGGCGACCATATTGGGGAGATCTTCCATATCTCCCTGGTTGATTGTATGCATGATTATCATTGAATATTTTTATTTCTGCTTTCAATTCTTTGACTGTTTTCTTTCCTTCATGACAATACCTGTTACAAGGAAACCCAATATTGAGCCTGGTCTTAAAGACCATACCAACATTAATTTAACCTTATTCAATACCATCTTAGAAACCGCTAACACCCGGGTTGATATTGAACGCTCATGGGCAGTAATCAAACAATACATAAGTGTCCAAGAACGCTAGGAGGCCAGACAAAGGCAGCCTAGGAATCAACTATAGCTTTCTTTTTCTTAAAGTTTGATCTTCTTTTCATGTCCTTAAATCCTCACATATCTAGGAAAAGAAGAGGTTTATCTCCTGAAATCACCCCTATTGCTAAAATAGGAAGAATAAACGTTGTTTTTTCAACCCAACAAGGTACTCTAAAGAGAACTTTGTCTGATTCAACTAGTTCGTCTTTCTCTCCCTTACCCATTATTCACAAAATGGCACCTGTGGGTGGCTCTGGTGGCATTGGAGGTGCTTCTTCATCTCAACCTTCAACCTCGTTAATGATTGGTAGCTTGTATAGCCATCAAGTCCCTGTCCAATCTACAACCAACCCCACCAAGGTCATAAAGAAGTAAGGAATTTTTCAATTTGAAGAAGATGCTACTACTACCCCATGACATGTATCCTCTCCTCTGAACCTAGCACCTGCTACTCGCCCAGTTCCAAAATTCAAAGAACATATCTCTAGGTTTTCTGGGAATAACACAGTCACTACGAATGAACACTTGGTGGCATCCTCTAATTCCTGTCACAACATAACAACTAATGACAATGATACTTGTATGCACTTATTTGTTAATTCCCTTGAAGGGAAAGCAATGACATATTTGTTTGATCTTCCTCCCAAGACTCTTTCCACTTGGGAAGATTTATTTTGTTGGTTCAAATCTACTTATGGGTAGTCTAAAATCCCATTCGGACAATTACAGGAGTACAATAAAAATGTTTATAAGGATGGTGAGACTATCAAGTCTTTCAACTTACATTTCAATAAGTTATATATACAAATTGCCAAAATTATTCGCCCCCAGAACCAAGCTACCTTTATTCATTACTATAATGCTCTACCTTACCCTTACCATCATAGGCTTGAAGAAAAAACTGTTGACAATCTTGGTTCTGCTCTGCATATTTGTCTAGAATATGAAGAACAAATTGAAAGAGCATGTCTTCCCAAAGGAGACTCAATTAAGAAAACATACATGTTCGCCCTCTTATAACTTGTACAAGATATGAATAACCGAATGATAACATAGGAGCGGAAGGGAAATTTCCCCTCACCTACTCCTGGGGCCTCATCTTCTTCTTCACCAACCTTTAGGAACCCTAATGAAAACAACTTTCATCCCAAAGTGATCATGCCTCGCAGTTGGTGTAACTTTTGCGAGGAACATCATGATGAAAGTACTTGTGAGGTAAAGAAGAGTGCTAGAGACAAAATATTTGGCAAAAGCCTGAAACTACCATTGTTATTATAGATTTCCCAGAACCAGAAGATGTCATGATCATAAACACTAGGAATAAATCCTATGCTTCAAAAGGAAAATATGATCCCCCTCATACTTCTTCTAGCCCAAGCTCATCTTCGCAAGATGTTATTGAACAAGATACCAAGACTCTTGAAAGTCAAGGAACTCCCTCCCCTCATCCCTCTTCCAAATACAACATTCTCAATCAATTGGTCAATATCAAGGCCGATGCTACTTTTCTGGACATGGTTGCCATTCCTGAGCAACAAAAGCATCTGCAAAAATTTCATGGAAGGAAAAGCTTCCACCACAGCCAATCTCTCTAAAGAGGTAAAAGAAGATGATTCTTGTGTAAATAAGTAGGTGTAAATAGTTTTAGACACCCTGTAAAAAATAATCCATTTTTCATTTCTGTAAAGATCGTGGACAAAATAACCCATTGTTGTCTGATTGACGGTGGTTTGGGCCCAAGCGTAATGTCGAAAATTATTATGGAAGAGCTAGGCTTGTCTTGTACAAATGAAAATGCCATAATCATGCTCTCTTATGATAGTTTAAAACAATCAACCATAGGTGAGATCAAATACGTGACTCTGGTTTTGTGCGCGCATCCTGAAATAAGGACAACCCTCAATATTCAGGTAATTGACATGCCAGTGAGTAATTTCTCAATCATCTTAGGAAGAGACTGGCAAACTTTGACATGTGGATACCTCTCACTTGACAGGACACACTTATCCATTCCTTGGAATGGGAAGAAAATCATAGTCGTAAGGGAGAGAAGAATTTCACCGTATATAGAAAGTATTCCACAACCTAATGTAAACTATGTCGAGGATGACTTAGGAGTGTATTCCATCTTCACCGATGAGGATAACACTACCTTGGAACAAATTGACCTAGAGGATGGGATGTGGCATATGTACTTTGATGGTTCATGCTCCAACAAAGGTAATGGAGCTGGAATTATCTTGTACTCTCCTGTAGGTAAAATTCACAACTTTTCCTATACGTTAGAGTTTTCTTTCACAAACAACATCACCGAATTTGAAGCATTATTGCTAGGCATTGAAAATGCCTATAATTTAGTTTGTGGTCACCTTACAGTTTTGGGGACTTTGAACTTGTTGTAAACCTTGTACATAAAATACATTCTCCTAGAAAAAAGTTAATGAAACGATATACCCAAACTGTTTGGGCACTTATCTTGAACTTATTATAATTTAACATCACTCACGTTAAAAGGGAATTGAATTCAATGGCTAACATGCTAGTTGTTTTTGTAGCCTCTCCTACTAGGCAACTTCTGCCACAAAGAACTGATTGTACTTTTCAATATTTATATTGTCCTCATATCCATGAAAATGTAGAGTCATGGAAGGTCTTCCCTAGTGATGAAAGAATTTGTGATTTCATACAAAATGAACCATATAAGCCCAAGGAGATTATATCCATGGAAAACAACAAGATTCTGAAGGGCTTGACTCCTCTAAAAAGTTCATTTTCATTGAGTGATGTGGGAAACAAAGAAACACATAAAGAAGAGGAGTCAAAAAATAAAGTGGGTGAAAACATTTCCTTGAACATTGGGACACCCAATTCCCCAAAGAATGTTAAGATAGGTGCCCAATGTACTGATGAAGAAAAGTAAAAATTCACTGAGTTACTTCATGAATTTCAAGATGTTTTTGCTTGGTATTATGAGGATCTTCGTGGTTTTGATAGTGCTCTTATACAATATGCCATTCCTATCAAGGAGGGCATAAAACCGGTTAGGCAAAAACAAAGACCCATTAACCCCGCACTTGAAGCAACTATTCAGAAGGAGTTGGAAAAAATATTGAAGACTGAGATAATTTTCCTTGTTAAGCATTCCTAGTGGGTTTCCAATTTGGTTCATGTTTGGAAAACAACTGGTCATATCCGATTGTGAATTTATTTCCATGCATTGAATAGATCAAGCATAAAATACCATTTTCCTCTCCCTAATATAGAAATGATTTTGTAACAAGTTGTAGGGTCACAGATGTTGTCCTTACTTGACAGTTTTTCTGGTTATAATCAGATCAAGGTAAAAATGACAGATAAATACAAAACCAATTTCATTACACGTTTGGGCACATTTTCTTATGAACACATGCCTTTTGGCTTATCTAATGCAGGTGCCACTTTCCAAAGAGCTATGCAAATAGATTTTGACGATCTGATCGGTAAGATTATTCAGATTTATCTTGATGACTCGACTGTATATTCAAAGAATCGATTGGATCATTTTGGTCATCTTAGAATGGTTCTCATGCGATGCAGAAAATTTGACATTTCTTTAAAACCTTCTAAGTCTATTTTTGGCATTACCAAGGGCAAGCTCATTGGGAATATTGTTTCTGATTCAGGAATAAGCATAGATCCTGAAAGGATTGTTGCTATCCTAAATCTTCCTACTCCTACTTCCAAAAAGGAGGTTCAAGCCTTTATGGGCATTATCAACTTTTTACGTAGGGTTGTTCCTGATTTTGCTGTAATGGTCAAACCAATTCACAATATTCTCAAGCAAGATCACTCCTTTTCTTGGACTGATGATGTTGAAAATGATTTCGTAAGGGTTAATAATGCAATTAGTTCCACACTTGTTTTGGCGAAGCTGGAGTTTGAGAAAGAGTTTATTATATATACTAATGCCAGAGAGGAAGCAATCTCTTCTATCCTCATACAATGTGATGACTATAATAATGAAAAACCAGTAGCTTACATGAGTCAAATCTTATCAGATGATGAATTTAAATATTCTTATACTTAAAAACATGCTTTCGCTCTTGTTAAATCTATGGAGAATTTTTGCCAGTTTATCTTAGGTAAGCACACGGTGGTAAAAGTCCCTTTACCTGATGTGAAGTTTTTTCTCTCACAAAATTATCTTTCAGGGAATCTTTCACATTGGCTTGCCAAGATCCAGGATCATGATTTAACCATCATGACTTCAAAATCCATTAAGGGACATGACTTAGCCCTTCACTTGGATCAACATGTGGAAGCAAGTGAAAAACTTGATGAAAAGGATAATCCTCTGTTAGCACTGTTTTATATTGATAGTCAAATTCTTCCTGTAGCTGAACATCCATGGTATAAATATATGGTGTATTACTTGCAAAATCAGAGATGTCCAGATAGCTTTGATACTCATCAAAGGAGAAAGCTCCGTCTTGAATCTTCCAGATATTTCATTTTAGGATACTTCTTGTTTAGGAGATATGCCGATGGTATATTATTTTGTTGTGTGAATAATGAGGAAGCACAAAAATTGTTACAATAAACCCATGGATCTTCAGATTCTATCATTCATGTGGGTGGCCACTTTTCTTCTAAAATTACTACGTTTAAAATCATCAGAAAAGGGTATTATTGGCCTTCAATTTTTCATGATTCTTATAATTTTTCAATATATTTTGACAAGTGTCAGAAGTTCGCTGGGAAAGAACGTCTTTCTTCCATGCCTTGACAACCTGTCGTCCCTAAATTTCCTTTTTCAAAATGTGGTCAATACTTTATCGGTTCTATTGATCCTCCATCTTCAGCATGGAAAATTTTCATCTTGACAACTACATATTATTTTACGAAATGGACTGAAGCTGTCCCACTTAAGCATTCACAGGATGAGCAGGGTATTTATTTCCTTGAAACCAATATTTTCTCCAGATTTGGCATTCCTTTAGAGATTATTATAGATAATGATCTCACTTTTATTTCTGCTAGGATCACTTAGTTTCTAGCTAAACTGGGAGTTAAATGTTTTACCTCACTAGCTTATTATCCTCAAGGAAATGGGAAAGCTGAGTCTACTAACAAAAATCTCATTAGAATTATCAAGAGGCTCATCGAAGATAAGCCTCGTCAATGGCACACCCTCCTCATTTACGCCCTTTGGGAAGATCTCACTACCACCAAGGTGAGCACTGGTTGCACCCCCTTTCAACTTGTTTATGGTCAAGAATCCATTCTTCATACCAAGATGGAACTTTTTTCTTTAAGGCTAATGCTACAGATGAAAGAATTGAATTCTTCTAATATCCCTCAAAGGATAAATTCACTATTGGCTTTAGAGGAACACATGATGTTTGCCTTGGAAAACATAAAGAGAAGACAACAAACTGTTAAGAGATATTTCAATAAAAGTGAAAAAGCTGTCATATTTAAGGTCAATGAAAAAGTCTTGCTGTGGGATTCAGCTCATGCTGATAGAGGAAGGCATTCAAAGTTTAAAAAGTTATGGCTGTGTCCTTTTAAAATTGCTTTTGTCATGGGTGCAAATTTTCATATTCTAAAGGACTTCGAAGAGAGGTTATTTTCCTATAGCACCAACGGTTCCCACTTAAAACACTATGTGGAACCAATTTGAAAGTTTAAATGTTGTATGGAATTACTCCTGTATTATAGTTTGTTTCATTGCTTTTATTTTGCTTTGCTGTTTATTTCTTTCTGCTGTTTCATTCTACTATTTTATTTCTTTTATTCACTTCTTTTCTTGTCAGAAATAAATTTTATGATCAGTTTTTCCACAATGATGCTATTTTTGCAAGTATTGTTAATCAATAACAATCAGGTTACACAACTTTCATGATGTCCCTCCTTGAAGACATCATTGAAATTTCTATCTGCTTCCAGTACTGCTGTTAGATAAGATTATTGGTTTTTTATCGTTTTTTTCTGCTTTCCTTTTCTTCCCTCCGTACCGAGATTCAAAAAAAGCATACCAGAAAATTTTCTCCTTAAAGAAAAGAACAATTTCACTATGATTAATCAAATTTTATGCATACAGGAATAATCCCCTCATACATAACACTTTCCATGAGTTATTCCCAAAATCCCAAATCATTTTTCCCTTAAACCGCTCACTTCCCCCTGTTGCATAATCATTCCGATGTATATTTAATTGATCTAATGTTTCACCTGGTCTACGAAACCAGACAATTCAAGTTCTTAATCCATTGGAAACAAATTTCCCTGTGGAGTCGCGAGTTTGTTGACGCTTAAAATCACAACGATGAATACTGCTCACAAAAGATTTCCAAGCTCTATTATTTATTTATATTAATAATAAACTACTAGGTGGGACCCCCTTGTAGGCTTGTGGCACTATGGTGGATATGATGAACTTATATTTGTTTCTATTGTGATGATACTACCACAATATTCTACAATTTGATGTTTCAAATTATGGTTTAAAATGTTATGATGACATAAGCTGGTGGTTGATTATTGCATGGCACTGGATGGTTTTGATGTCCATTTGCAAATTATATTAAGGCTTCCCTATGGATAAAATGATCATTATCAATTTTGTTTTGACATTGAAATTAAACATGGATTAATTGTTTTACTTATGATCTTGATAAGGGATAATATGGGAGATTTTTCGAATTAAATGTCTATACACAAGCCCTAATGTTATGTGTAATTGTGACAAAAGGAGGGTGCATAAACCATTTCTGCTAGACTTATGTGCTTTGATATATGTTGATGCATATGGGGTAACATTATGGTGCATTTTTATTTCTCTAAAGGAGTTTACCAAAGGTGGCGCACTATGCAAAAATGGATATAACAATGGTTTTGTGGTTGATTAAATGCTTAGAGTTATGGTGGGTTGGATGGATTCTACATTTAATTTAATGAGTCCAAGGAAGGAAGTGACGTGCATTTAATGCACGTCACTCAAACAACCCTCGAGGCCCGTCACCCTAGCCATACTTGCATTTTGTTTTTTGGCTATGGTGGTTGTTGATGCTCCATGATTTTTGGTTGTGAAGGAGGATACAGTCTAAATATCTCCCTCGTGCAAGATTTTCCAGGTGTGGTTCCTTATTCTTCCATCCATGATAGTTACTTTGCATTATGAATCGATTTTTGGCTCAGAACTGCTTGAGGTCTGTGTTTTTTTTAAGCTTTTTGGATTGTGTATTAGTGCTGTGCTTATGGTTTCTTCTGGTGAATATTCTGACGGTTGACATTTTGGAAAAGAGGAATGGATATACTTTGATGTGTGCAATCCGTGCGCGGGTTTATTGGATAAATAGCAAGAGAGGCAGGGTCGGTCGTCTTGAGTTTTTGGGTCTGGTTCTCTGTGGAAATTTATGGTTTTTGATTTGGAAAGCTCTGAACTTTGCGCATAAGTATTACAACCAGCCCTTGTGTTAAGTTTTACCACTCCATTTTCGTCTCTGTGTTGGTTTTCTAGATCCTCTGGGTTGCAGTGTGAACTATTTAAAGTTATTTCCTTGTCTTGGCCAAGTACTGAGCTGTTAGTTGTCATGGAATTGTCTCATTATCGTTGTTGCATGGAAAGCATTGCACAGTCTGATTTAACTTCACCCAGAACTTTAATGGAAGATTTATATACGCTTTTGGTTGGCCACATGTTGTGCTTGGGTATTCATTTTATAGTTCTTTCAAGAGTTTGCTCCTTCTCGTTATTTATTGAAGGTGGCTGACTATCTTTTGATAACCCTCACTGTCAAGAGGATTGTTACATGTTACTTCTCTGTGGTAAATTTTTGAAGGCACGAGTTGTCTGTGTTTTTTGAGGAATTATTCCTTTGATTGACTATTATTACTCTCTTTTCACTGTGTTTAAACCCTAATTACGATATTGATATCGTATCAATCCAGTCGAGGGTAAAATAGCAATATTTGTGTTGCTTTGAATGGGCATGAGTTGGTTCTGTTTCTTGATTGGGCAGTTTTAAAAAGAAGTATGTACATGCAAAATTATGAGAAGTTTGGGCTAAGAGTTGTATGTTAATTGTTGAATGTTGTTCGAATCAATCCCTGTGTTGATTATATTTTTAAAAGAGACACCTGTGTGTGAAAGGATTGGGGCCCGATTATGAGTTTTAACGTCCAATTGATTATGACAAACAATTTGTAAATAATGGGAAAATCAGGGTTAATACTGTGCATATTCTTATTAGTTTTAAGGAATAAGAATTGGATATAGATGGCTGGGATCACTGTGCGTATTCTATTTGTTTTTAAAAGAAATGAAAATATATTTAGCGTTGGAATATGAATGGTTGTGGCTCAAAGGGTTATTATGTTTATCATATAAATGGCAATGTTGTTATTGTGAATTCTATATAAATATTATATAGATGAAAAGGCTGCTATGATTGATTATGTCTGGGCATATGAATTATTTTTTTTGGAAGCCAACAAGCAATCTGTAAAAGAAGTGATAATTTAAATGGTGGTTTTGAAAAGTGAATGCTAATTGAATTATGGAGGCCTGAACAAAGTTATGTTTAATTATTTGATTTGATTTATTTTTATATGAATAGTATCCATATTACATCCCTGTCATGCTATGACTTTTTTGCTCATTATATCCCCCTCATAATCCCAGTTTCATTTTTGTCATCCATGTTCTGTAAAATAAATTAAAAAAACTTTGTATAATAGTGACAAAATATATGACACAACAATGGTTGACAACTGTTATTTTTCGTATTTTATTACACAATTAAATTATTTAATGAATTGTTGAGCAATATTCGTTTGTTTATTCCCCCTCATTATACCACATTTCTCCCATTACACTCCCTTCATATGTCCCATGAACCTTGCCACTCCCTGCTCACTTGGAAATTATTAAATAGTTTTTTATAGATGGATTTGCATGCATCTCGTGTCAATTTCTGAGCCAATTATTGTTTCATGCAAGCACAATGTCATGTATGGTCTATTAAGGGCTTAGTTACCGACAAATTTCTGCTACAGGATGAGTTTCTTTAGTAGGGGAAGTCACGACATAAATAATAAAGGAAGAGGAAACTGGAACAAAGGGCCTAGATTCTATATTCATTTTGATACTGATCCCGAGGAATTGAACCAGCTGTTCCAAGATGGGTTCTTTAACTAGATTGGGAAAGAAATAATACAACCTTGACTAGAGAGACCTCCCTTCCATCCTCAGAACATCCCTGGTATTCATGTGCCTCCTCATGTGTCCATGCAACCAGAATTCCCCGCGAATGATGGATGGCAATAGATTGTGAATCCGACTGTCTCTCACCATCGTGGTTATCCCAATTTGTCAGTACCTCCTCCACCACCTGTAAATCCTAATGTTCAAATTTCCCCTATGCATTCACATGTTAAATCCTCTCATGCTAGTAAAAGGCTTAACACTGATGTCCCCCACGTGCAAGATAAAGGCAAAGCTGCTGCCTCCCCTTCCTCTCCTTCAAATGACTCTTCAAAATACGTTACCTCCCGCATGCATTCGAAGGACGATTGTTTGCATGTAATTAGTGAAATACAACCTCAAGGTTCAAATCAACCTTGGGCTACTTCTGAAAAATCAAAAGGGGACAACATTGATAAAAGAAAGATTGCCTCTCAGAGTGGTAAGTATGGATTTTAATTTATGTGTTTTTATGATTGAGTTGTTGAAGACAGTGGTCTACATAAATTTTTGGACAACAAGCTATTTTTTTTGGGACAATGTGGATTATGTGGATATTTACATATTTTTGGTTATGATTTGTTATTTCTGATATTTAAATATTCAAATTTTGAAGGTATTTAAGGGAGTTACAAGATGGCATGTGCTTAAATGATAATCCAATTGTGTGTTATTTTATAATTTGAAAATAATAAAAGAAGGGAGTCATAAGGGGTCCCACCTACCTAGTTATTATTAATGAATACCCTTAACTATTATTATTATTATTATTATTTCTCCTAAACTAAATTAGTTAAGTCAAACTAAATTAACTAAAGAAAGTAGTTGAACTACTTCAACTTATTTCAAAGGCATAAATGCTAAATGAGAAGAATAAACAAAGGGATAATAGAAGGATAAAACAAGACTAAGGTTTTCTCTTTTGATTTCATGAGATAGTTTCAGTTTTGATTCATTCTTGAGTTCATTCAAAGCCTAATTCTCTTTTTGACAGTAGGGTTGTATTGTAGAAAACAAGGTTCAAAACTGAACTGAATCATTCAGATGGTTGTTTTAGAGGTGTTGATCCATCCTTGATAGTCTATGTATACTTTTCTGTTTATGGATTGAGTTTCATAGCTGATAAAGGATATTTTGCAGAGTCAAATTGGCAGCAGTCTATGACAAGTTGATCCAGATTATAAATTTCAATTTTTACTTCTTGTCAGAGTCCTTTTGTATGGTGTTCATCGAGTTTCTCTAAATTAGACTTTGGTCCATGCCCTCACATGGGTTTTGTAAAGAGATAAACACTTTTGATATCTTAGAATGAAATAAATAAGATTGCTATTCTGTCTCATTTGTGTGTATTGTGACTTGGTTACTTTTTCTTTTGATCCCCATAGTTACTTCTGTAATCTGTATATTTTTTAGAAACTTATATAAATATTTTTATGTTTTTGTAACATTCTTTTCTTTAATAAATCAACCTAAACCCTTGTAATTAATACTTGTGGATTGGGACAATATTTTGAAGGATATAAAACATAGGGTGACATTCTTGATTATCTTGTCCTTGCCAAGAAATATTCGAAAATGATTGAGTAAGATAATTCATATCTTTTCCTCAACATTGACCTTCTGCTTCAAGGATATGATTATGCATTCTCCTCTTCCTCACTTGTCGCCTACTTCACATGTGTCTACATAACCTACTTGTCCTTCTTTAGATCAAGTTCAAGATGGAGCTTTCAACATTTCTCGATCCAATTTCCACTCATATTGTAGTGAGTGCAATAGTTGTGTGACTTCATGGCTATCTCGCCTTCACTATATAGATATCAGTACTTTGTAGGACTATTTTTTTCCTGAGCTTTTTGAGTAGACTTTGATTTTCTCCGGAATATCATGCTAGATCTATCACTTTCAGAAGGTGATGTGCCATCATTTTTATTAGATGGCGTTGGTGATGAATTTGACTCTTTTCTTGAAGAATCCTATGCTTTTGCTGCTTTTGATCATTCTCCTTCACCATACCCCAATCCTACATATTAGGGTCTTTTTACAACCTCCAATGGATGAATGATTCCTTGGCCATTAATACCGAGACCTCCTCCTTTATACCCCATATTCCTTAGCAACTTCAAGCCAATGCCCTTGGTGTGCCTTTAAAAAGCACCAAAAGGAGCATCATCATTAATGAGGGAAGGAATTGAACATGGGGAATTCTTTACCTCCATTCATGTTTGCGACACTTGGTCATCTTTCTGAAGTTTGGTCAACTGCTCCTCCTGTTTGGATGAAGCTATAGATGAAGCTTCTAGGAAATTACCTTGGTTCCCTGGTGTCTAGAGAGCATCCTCTATTATATGACAATATGTGTAACCATCAACATTTTCATGACAAGAACCATAACTAGTATACCTTCCATGGCCATAAGTTGGTTTGGTCTTGGTGGGAATTTCTATTTCTCCTGTAGCAGAACATCCCCCAACTTGCTAGGAAATTACCTTGGTTCCCTGGTGTTTGGAGAGAATCCTCTATTATATGAAATTATGTGTAACCATCAACATTTTCATGACAAGAACCATAACTAGTATACCTGCCATGGCCACAAGTTGGTTTGGTCTTGGTGGGAATTTTTGTTTCTCCTCCATAGGTTGTAGTTGCAGTCATATTTTTCTCTTTTCTTCTTCTGATTCTTGTAGAAACCTCCTAAATTCATCGTTCTTTGTTGGAATTATCTGGTTGATTTCTTCAAGTTCACAAAGCCATGCTTGCTTCTTTGCTTTTCCCATGATTATTCACAATACGAAAAATTGGTTAGACTTGATATGATACCACTTGATCCGAGATTTTCTGTGAGATATTTCCCTACAAAAATTCTACGATGAGGATCTTTTATTGATGATTAATTGAATGTGAACACGAGCAAGTAATTTTTGAGCATTTCATATGAACATAATCAAAATTTTCATAATTATGTGCCTATGTGTAATTAAATCTCTACTTAATCAAGAAAGAATACAATCAAAACTCACACATATAATTTGACACCCATGTGTTAACAAAGTTCACCAGATTTTGGCTACATCTCCAGATCCACTTGGAATACAAATCACTTTATTATCCTTCTTATGCAAGGGCTGGGACCTTCTAAAAAATGTGTTACTTGGTCCATACAAAGCTACCTTCTCTTTAACAAAGGATTCAAGAAGGCACTCACATAAGTGACCTTACTCCAGACACCAAAAGGACTACGTTCCTCACAATGAAAATCTCTCTCAAGCCCTACCAAGCTCTCTCCATGATCCCTAAAAGGGGCCTCTAAGGCTCCTCTTCCAAAGCTTACATAAGGAGTTTATATAGGTTCCTTAGCTCCATAATTCAAGGAGACAAGACCCACAAATTTAGGATCTAATAACAACTCAAAGGAAAAAAATCATTTCAACCAATCTATGAGACCCTTAACTTCCCCTTGAGACTAGGAAACCACTTGTGATAAAATGAGGAAGAATCCGTAACCAACCTATGAGACTCTTATCCTCTTCTTGAGAATAGAAAAACTAGTTGTGATGTGGATTCTCACACAAAACTAATTTCCCCTTAAAACTAGGAAACTGGTTTGTGAGGTGGATTCTCACACAACTAATTTCCCCTTTTTACAAATTAAATGAAAAATACATGAGTAATTCCACTCACTCCAAGTATTAATCATTTTTCCAATTTGAATGAATAATACATGAGATTCTCACACTCATTTAAAGTATTGATCATTTTTTAAAGCATTAATCATTTATTTTAAATTTTGTCACCTATCATCAATCAACATTTTAATGATCTTCTTCATGGTGGGAAAATTATTGAATCCTTGTGTGGAGATCCTCTTGGATCACACAAGTTCAAGCAAGTGTTCTTGGATAACATCTTTGTTGATTCAAAGGTAATCCTAATAACCATAAAATCCATGGAGATCAGATCCCATTATGATTCAAGAATACTTTGAGTTTGCATGGGTCCATCTAGGTGGTAATGCTTAACCTTCACTCATTGACATTCTAAGCGTATGGACACAGGTAGAACCAAATTATTTTTTGGTTTGACACAAAATAAGGTACATTTTAGGTAAACACAATGAGGAATAAATCCAAATTGGATAATTAAAATAAATTACCTCAAATGAAGGGTGTGAAAATAGAATTTCCATCAACTAAATGGTGTGAAAATATGAACTACCCATTTCATAGAATTGTTTATGATCTATTTAATTAGATTAAATGAAGATGATGATCTATGAATAGTTTAATCTATAAATGAGTTTGAGTCATGTTTAGTCTCAAAACACATTAGCAATGTGGAATTGTCTACCCTAAAAATTGAGTAAGATGAATGAATACATTAAGCCCAAAAAAAACCAGTTGAAAAACCAACCAAAACCCCAACTATATCTTAGAATCCAATTATACAAAGTTCAGGGTTTAGTGCAAACAATGTAAATGGAAAATGTTAGGTGAATAAAATTCAAATAGTCAGGGGCAAGTTTTATTACAAGTATTCATGACAAGGTGAAAATAAAGCTCTAATACAAGGCCAAAATCCTACTTCCTTTTTGTTGGCCACTGGCAAGAGTTTCAGTTCTCTCCAATTTCAAAACACATGAGTAAGGTGGAATTGTCTACCCTAAAAATTGAACAAGATGATTGAATTACAATGAATTTTATGTTACAATTATATAATCTCCAATAAGTGAAACCCTAAAATGACAAGAAGTAATATAATTAAATGAGAAATCACCATATGTATATTTGAGAGGGAAAATGGGTAGTGATATATCCATACCTAATTTAAAATCCCTTTTGCAAAAGCGTCAACAACTTCTAAACCACAACTCAAACTCCAAATCACAGTGCCAAGTACCAATGTTCACTATTTCAATGAATGCCATGAATTTTATCTTGCAATTATTCAATCTCTAGAAAGTGAAACCCTAGAATGATAAGAAGTAATGGAATTACATTCCTCTTTATAATACATAAATACCTCTCTATAATAATAGAAGAAAAGGTCATTGCTAGCCCCATTATTATTAGTGGAAATTCAATATCATAATTTTTACCTAAAGCCTCACCCATATTTCATAAATATTCATACGTTATCCTAAACTTCAGTGGAGTAAATTGTTACTCAATATACTTATATTGATTATATTACCTCTTAGATGCTTAATATGGTAATTATTTGTTCTAATTAAGGAAGGAAGATGATATCACAAAGACTACATTTTGAATTTGGTTTGGGAAATATGATGTCCTTGTCATTAATTTTGGGCTGACTCATGCATCAACTATGTCCACGATCTTGATGAATAGTGTTTTCAAAATGTACCTTCATAATGATCCGATATTTTCCGTGAGATATTTCTCTACAAAAATTATATGATGAGGATATTTTACTGACGATTAATTGCATGTGAATACGAGAAAATAATTTCTAAGCATTGCATATGAACATGAGAAAAAATGTCATAATTATGCGCATATGTGTAATTAAATCGCTACTTAATCAAGTGAGAACAAAACCAAAACTACACATATAATTTGAAACCCATGTGTTAACGAAGTTCATCATATTCTGGCTACATCTATGGATCCTCTTGCAATATAAATTTCTTTATAATCCTTCTTATGCAAGGGATAGGACCTTCTCACAAATGTGTTACTTTCTCCATACAAAGCTACCTTCTCCTTAACAAAGGATTGAAGAAGACACTCACATAAGCGACTTTAATCCATGCACAAGAAGAAATAAACTCCTCATAATGCAAATCTCTCTCAATCCCTACCAAGATCTCTCCAGATCTTACATAAGGAGTTTATATAGTTTCCTTAGCTCCATAATTGAAGGAGACAAGATCCACAAATTTAGGATATAATAACAACTCAAAGGAAAAATATGAGAAAACATCTCAACCAACCTATGAGACCCTTAACTTCCCCTTGAGACTAGGAAACCACTTGTGATAAAATGAGAAATAATCCCTAGCCAACCTATGAGACTCTCATCCTATTCTTGAGAATAGAAAAACTAGTTGTGAGGTGGATTCTTACACAACACTAATTTCCCCTTAAAACTAGGAAACTAATTTGTGAGGTGGATTCTCACACAATTAATTTCCCCTTTTTACAAATTAAATGAAAAATACATGAGTAATTCTACTCACTCCAAGTATTAATCATTTTTCCAATTTGAATGAATATTGCATGATCTTCTCACACTCATTTAAATTATTAATCATTTTTTTAAGCATTAATCATTCCTTTTAAACTTTTTCACCTATCATCAATCAACATTTTAATGATATTCTTCATGGTGTGCAAAGTATTGAATCCTTGTGTGGAGATCCTCGTGGATTATACCTCCCCACAAAAATCACTTTCGGTCCTCAAAAAGTATAGAGATAAACTGTAACTTGAATCTCCACAACCATCATCTAGGAAGAGTCTTACACTCCACGAAGCACTTCCCCACTACTCGATCTACATAAAAAATTTCTTTGACAGGCCACACCCTTCTTCTCCTTCACCTTTTTACTTCAGAATGAGGATGTCGATGCCAACACTTGCATCAATACAAATTTGTAGTTTATTCCTTGATCTACATAGCAAATGACTCTGACAAGCCACACCCTTCTTTTCCTTCAACTTTGTACTTCAGAATGAGGATGTCGATGCCAACATTTGCATCAATGAAAATTTGTAGCGGATTCCTTGATCTGCATAACAAATGTATCTGATAGGCCACACCCTTGTTTTACTTCACCTTTTTACTTCAGAATGAGGATGTCGATGCCAACACTTGCATCAATGCAAATATGTAGCTGATTATTTGATCTACATAAAAAATGTCTCTGAAAGGATGCATCCTTCTTTTCCTTCACCTTTGTACTTTAGAATGAGGATGTTGACTCCAACACTTGCATCAATGCAAATTTGTAGCTGACAATACATGGATCAAAACGTTTGCAAAAATTTCAAAGCACGACCATACTTGCCAATTGTTTATAAAACACTCATGGACAAGTTTACAATGATTGTCAAGACATGCCTTAGGAAAAATAATGCCTCTCACTCAACAGTGGATACAAGACCCATTACAATGTTTCCAAAAAGGATTAACAAAGTTTAGGCAGAGAACAAAATGCCTCTCACTCTCATCATCACTTAAGAGTGGCTAGAAAACCCTTCACAATCATTCAACATTATTTTTTCAAGGCACCATGCCATCAAGGTGCATTAATGGTAGACACCATGGTCTCAAACAATATACACCATATGAAATTTCCATCTCTCTTTTTTTTCCATGATCCACTTTAATAGCCATGCAAAAATTCCCTACAAATTTAAGCTCTTGTTTCGCTGCTGCAATATAAAAAACCACCAGCATCTGCAAGTACATTTTTATCCTCTTACAATTATAAAAAATAGGCAAACACACAATTAAATGAGAATCTCAATGGTTTATGCACAAATGAACTCAATCTGTGTCTTAAAACTCAACATACACAACACCAGTAGGTCCGTCTCATCATTCTACAACTTTTGATTGTAAACATGGCTATATTCGGAAGAGTGTAACTCTGCCTTGTAAAGCATGCAAAATAATCATGAGCTCAGGCCACGAGCTATTAGATCACAACAAGCTCTATACCATGAGATCCTACTCGCAAAATCATGACTTTTGATTGTAAACTCGACCATACTTCGCAACAGGCCTCCTGGCCTCGGACTACGTACACACAACGTCGTACAACTGCATTAAATGCACTGATAGACCTCGAAAATTGCACTTGTCCTTCCCTTGAGATGGAATAACTTTGAGTTTAAATAATTTTTGTCGGTGGAGGTTACAAAGTGCCAAAGTTGGCATGCTAGTTAAGTCGTTGCCAAATTTTAGGGGAGGTCTGAGGGTTGAACCCCGCAGACCTCCATTTATGGTGTGGTATGGTTATACGGTTAAACCATAATTAAATTTAAACCATGTTTTTAACAAACTTAAAATGAAATTTAATCCGAGATTAACACCAAACCATATTTTAATCCATTGTTAAAACGATAAGCCAAGATTAACACTTAATTACGATAATTATCCCTTAATCCAATTTTAAACTGGATTTTTCGATGTGCAACAGTTTCTTCTTATTGTTGGTGCCACGTGGAGCCAACTGATTGGGCGACGTGGTATCCCTTCATTGGCTAGTCAAACACATAGTCAACTGCCACTTCACCTACGCAGTCAACATAAGATGCCACACCATTCGTCTAATCAACAACTCAGTTAGTGCCACATCAATCGACACGTCAACACCATATTTCCATGTCATTATCCCAATGAACAGTCCAATCAATGCCACATCATTGGTTGTAATTCCCAGTCAGCCGACACCTCAATGCCACGTCAGTTGTCGTACTACCAGGTCATCCACACAGATGACATGTGGCAAAATTTTTACTATTCCATTTGGACCCATGAAAAGGCCAAATCCACCTAACACATGTCATTCTATGGGGTTTCCACATCAACATGCTAACATCATGGTGTACGGACTACACAATCAGCTTCCATACTGCCACGTGGTCTCCGTATGATTGCCACATGACACCTTTTTACTGGTCCACTTGGATCCCCGAAAGTAGCAAAAATGCATGACAGATGGCAGCTTGTGGTGATACCATGTTAACATGCTGATGTCATGCTAACGTCAACACTATACAGACAACATAGTCAGCTTCGTCGAATTTTCCTATTTGCCAAAAAATTCACATGGTCATAAATTTTTCATATGGAGTTAGATTGAGGCCATTTTCACGTCGTTGGAAACCTCTCGACGAGCTCTTCGACTTGTTGTTTTTTTCGTCGAATTCTAGGCATTTTAATTTTTGAGGTCTTCTGGAGCCCTATGGATCAACTACTCAAATAGGCTACCCATATCTTACCCAACCAGGCTAATGGGCTCTCTTTCTTTAGCTGGTGACTGTTGACGCTTAAAATCACAACGATAATATTGCTCGCAAATGATTGCCAAGCTCTATTATTTATTTATATTAATGATAAACTAGCAGGTGGGACCCCCTTGTAGGCTTGTGGCGCTATGGTTGACATGATGCACTTATATTTTGTTGCTATTGCGATGATACCAACATAGTCTTATACAATTCGATATTTCAAATTATGGTTTAAAATGTTATGATGACATAAGCTGGTGGTTGATTATTGCATGGAACTGGATGGTTTTGATGTCCATTCACAAATTATATTAAGGATTCCCTATGGATAAAAGGATCATTATCAGTTTTGTTTTGACATTGCAATTAAACATGGCTTAATTGTTTTACTTATGATCTTGATAAGGGATGATATCAAAGATTTTTCGAATTAAAAGACTATACACAAGCCCTAATGTTATGTGTAATTGTGACAAAAGGAGGGTGCATAAACCCTTGCTGCTAGACTTATGCACTTTGATATATGTTGATGCATATGGGGTAACTTTATGGCACATTGTTATTTCTTTAAAAGCGTTTACCAAAGGTGGCGCACTATGCAAAAATGGATATGACAATGGTTTTGTGGCTGATTAAATGCTTAGAGTTATGGTGGGTTGGCTGGATTGTACGTTGAATTGAATGAGGTTGGGGAAGGAAGTGATGTGCATTTACTACCCATCACTCAAAAAACCCTCGAGGCGTGTCACCCTAGCCATACTTGCATTTTGTTTTTTGGCTCTGATGGTTGTTGATGCTCCACGTTTTTTGGTTGTGAAGGAGGATACAGTCTAACTCTCTCCCTCGAGCAAGATTTTTGAGGAATGGTTCCTTATTCTTCCATCGATGAAGGTTACTTTGCATTATGAATCGATTTTTGGCTCAGAATTGCTTGAGGTCTGTATTTTTCTTAAGATTTTTGGACTGTGTATTAGTGTTGCGCTTATGGTTTCTTCTAGTGAATATTCTGATGGTCGACATTTTGGAAAAGAGGAATGGATATACTTTTCTATGTGTAATCTCTGCGTGGTTTTATTGGATAAATAGAAAGAGAGGCATGCTCGGCCAGCTTGATTTTTTGGGTCTGGTTCTCTCTGGAAATTTATGGTTTTTGATTTGGAAAGCTTTGAAATTTGCGCATAAGTGTTACAGTCAGCCGTTGTGTTAAGTTTTACCACTCCATTTTCGTTTATGTGTTGGGTTTTTAGATCCTCTGGGTTGTAATGTGAATTTTTTAAAGTTCTTTCCTTTTCTTGGTCAAGTCCTGAGTTGTTAGTTATCATGGCATTGTCCTCATAATTGTTGTTGCATAGAAAGCATTTCACAGTCGGGTTTAACTTCACCCAAAACTTTAATGGAAGCTTTATATATTCTTTTGGTTGGCCACGGGTTGTGATTGGGTATTCATTTTACAGTTCTTTTAAGAGTTCGCTTCTTCTCGTTCTCTGTTGAAAGTCTCTGAATGTCATTTAATAACCCTCATTGTCAAGAGGATTGTTACATGTTACTTCTTTGTGGTAATTTTTTGAAGGCACGAGCTATCTGTGTTTTCTGAGGATTTATTCCTTTGATTGACTATTATTACTCTCTGTTCGCTATGTTTAAACCCTAATTACGATCTTGATATCATATCAATCCAATCGAGGGTAAAAGAGCACTGTGTGTGTTTCTTTGAATGGGCATGAGTTGGTTTTGTTTCTCGTTTAGGCAGTTTTAAAAAGAAGTATGTACATGCGAAATTATGAGAAGTTTGGGCTCAGAGTTGTATGTTAATTGTTGAATGTTGTTCGAATAAATCCCTATGTTGATTATATTTTTAAAAGAGACACCTGTGTGTGAAAGGATTGGGGCCCAATTCTGAGTTTTAACGCTTGGTTGATTATGGAAAATAGTTTGTAAATAATGGGCAAGTCATGGTTAATACTATGCATATTCTTATCAGTTTTAAGGAATAAGAATTGGATATAGATGGTTGGGATCACTTTACATATTCTATTGGTTTTTAAAAGAAAGGAAAATAGATTTAGCATTGGAATATGAATGGTTGTGGCTCAAAGGGTTATTATGTTTATCATATAAATGGCAATGTTGTTATTATGACTTCTATATAAATATTATATAGATGCAAATGATGCTATGATTGATTATGTCTGGGCATATGAATTTTTTTTTTTTGGAAGCCAACAAGCGATTTGTAAAAGAAGTGACAATTTAAATGGTGGTTTTGAAAAGTGAAAGCTGATTGAATTATGGAGGTCTGAATAGAGTTCTGTTTAATTGTTTGATTTGATTTATTTTTATATGAATAATATCCATATTACATCCCTATCATGATACCACTTTTTTGCTCATTATATCCCCCTCATAATCCTAATTTAATTTTTGGAATCCTTTTTTTGTAAAATAAATTTAAAAAACTCTGTATAACAGTGACAAAAAATACGCCACAACAATGGTTGGAAACTGATATTTTTCGTATTTTATTACACAATTAAATTATTTAATGAATTGCTAAGAAATATTCATGTGTTTATTCCCTCTCATTATACCACCTTTCACTAATTACACTCCCTTCATATGTCCCGTGAACCCTGTCACCCCCTGCTCACTTGGAAATTATTAAATAGTTTTTTATGGATGGATTTGCATGCATCTCGTGTCAATTTCTGAGCCAATTATTGTTTCGTGCAAGAACAATGCCATGTATGGTATATTAAGGGCTTAGTTACTAACAAATTGCTTCTACAGGATGAGTTTCTTTAGTAGGGGCATTATGGTATAAATAAGGATTCTCGATTCATTTTGATGTTGATCCCAAAGAATTGAACTAGTTGTTCCAAGCTGGGTTCTTTGACTGGGTTGGGAAAGGAATAATACAATCTCGACAAGAGAGACCTCCCTTCCATCCTCAGAACATCCCTGGTATTCATGTGCCTCCTCATGTGTCCATGCAACCAGACATCCCTGCGAATGATGGATGGCAAGAGATTGTCAATCCGACTGTCTCTCACCATCGTGGCTGGCCCAATTTGTCATTACCTCCTCCACCACCTATAAATCCTAATGTTCAAATTTCCCTTGTGCATTCACCTGTTCAATCCTTTCATGCTAGTAAAAGGATTAAAACTGATGTCTCCCATGTGTAAGATAAAGGCACAAATGTTGCTGCCTCCCCTTCCCCACCTTCAAATGACTCTTAAAATTTGTATCCTTGCACATGCTAATGAAGGATGATTGTTCGCATGTAATTAGTGAAATACAACCTCAAGGTTCAAATCAAACTCGGGCTACTTCTGAAAAATCAAAAGGGGACAACAATGATAAAAGAAAGATTGCCTCTCAGAGTGACAATTCTAATTTATGTGTTTTTATGATTGAGTTGTTGAAGACAGTGGTTTGTAGAAAGTTTTGGACAACAAGCTATTTTTTTTGGGATAATGTGGATTATGTGGATATTTACATATTTTTGGATATGATTTGTTATTTTGATATTTAAATATTCAAATTTTGAAGGTATTTAATGTAGCTACAAGGTGGTATGTGTTTAAATGATTATCCAATTGTGTTTTATTTTATAATTTGAAAAGAATAAAAGAAGGGAGTCACAAGGGGTCCACCTACCTAGTTATTATTAATAAAGACCTTTAATAATAATAATAATAATTATTTCTCCTAAACTAAATTAGTTAAGTCAAACTAACTTAACTAAAGAAAGTAGTTGAACTACTTCAACTTATTTGGAAGGAATAAAAGCTAAATGAGAAGAAGAAACAAAGGGAGAATATAAGGAGAAAGAAAGACTATGGTTTGCTCTTTTGATTTCATGAGATAGTTTCAATTTTCATTCATTATTGAGTTCATTCAAAGCCTAATTCTCTTTTTGACAACATGGTCCTATTGTAGACAACAAGGTTCAAAACTAAACCAAATCATTTAGATGCTTGTTTTACAGGTGTTGATCCATCCTAGATAGTTTGTGTATACTTGTTTGTTTATTGATTGAGTTTCATAGCTGATAAAGGATATTTTGCAAAGTCAAATTGGCAACAATCTTTGGCAAGATGATCTAGATTATAAATTTTGGTTTTTACTTTTTTTTTCAGAGTCCTTTTGTATGGTGTTCATCGATGATCTCTAAATTAGACTTTGGTCCATTCCCTCACAGGGGTTTTGTAAAGAGATAAACACTTTTGATATCTTGGAATGAAATAAAGTAGATTGCTATTATGTCTCATTTGTGTGTATTGTGACTTGGTTACTTTTTCTTTTGATCTCGATATTTACTTCTGTAATCTGTATATTTTTCAGAAACTTATATAAATATTTTATGTTTTTGCAACATTCTTTTCATTAATAAATCAACCTAAACTCTTGTAATTAATACTTGTGGATTGGGGAAATATTTTTGAGGCTATAAAACATAGGGTGACATTCTCGATTATCTTGTCCTAGCCAGGCAAGATTAAAAAATTCTTGAGTAAGATAATTCATATATTTTCCTCGACATTTATTTGGCGACCATACTGGGGAGATCTTCCATATCTCCTTGGTTGATTGTATGCGTGATTATCATTGAATATTTTTATTTCTGCTTTCGATTCTTTGACTGTTTTCTTTCCTTCATGACAATACCTGTTACAAGGCAACCCAATATTGAGCCTGGTCTGAAAGACCAGACCAACATTACTTTAACCTTATTCAATACCATCTTAGAAACCACTAATACCCGGGCTGATATTGAACGCTCATGGGCAGTAATCGAACAAGACATAAGTGTCCAAGAACGCTGGGAGGCCAGACAAAGGCAACCTAAGAATCAACTATAGCTTTGTTTTTCTTAAAGTTTGATCTTCTTTTCATGTCCTTAAATCCTCACATCTCTAGGAAAAGAAGAGGTTTATCTCCTGAAATCACCCCTATTTCTGAAATAGGAAGAAGAAACGTTGTTTTGTCAACCCAACAAGGTACTCTAAAGAGAACTTTGTCTGATTCAACTAGTTCATCTTTCTCTCCTTTACCCATCATTCACAAAATGGCACCTGTGGGTGGCTCTGGTGGCATTGGAGGTGCTTCTTCATCTCAACCTTCAACCTTGTCAGTGATTGGTAGCTTGTATAGCCATCAAGTCCCTATCCAATCTACAACCAACCCCACCAAGGTCATAAATAAGTATGGATTTTTTCAATTCGAAGAAGATGCTACTACTTCCCCATGGCATGTATCCTCTCCTCTGAACCTAGCACCTGCTACTCGTCCACTTCCAAAATTCAAAGAACATCTCCCTAGGTTTTTTGGGAATAACATAGTCACTATGAATGAACACTTGGTGACATCCTCTAATTCCTGTCACAACATAAGAGCTAAGGACACTGATACTTGTATGCACTTATTTGTTAATTCCCTTGAAGGGAAAGAAACGACATATTTGTTTGATCTTCCTCCCAAGATTCTTTCCACTTGGGAAGAGTTAGTTTGTTGGTTCAAATATACTTATGGGCAGTCTAAAATCCCAACTGGAAAATTACGGGAGTACAATAACATTGTTTACAAGTATGGTGAGACTATCAAGTCTTTCAACTTACGTTTCAATAAGTTATATAACCAAATTGCCAAACTTATTCTCCCCAAGTACCAAGCTACTTTTATTCATTACTATAATGATCTACCTTACCCTTACCATCATAGGCTTGAATAAAAAACTATTGACAATCTTGGTTCCACTCTGCATACTTGTCTAGAGTATGAAGAACAACTTGAAAGAACACATCTTCCCAAAGGAGACTCAATTAAGAAAACATACATGTTTTCCCTCTTACAACTTGTACAAGATATGAATAACCGAATGATAACATAGGATCGGAAGGGAAATGTCCCCTCACCTACTCCTGTGGCCTCATCTTCTTCTTCACCAACCTTTAGGAACCCTAATGAAAAAAACTTTCATCCCAAAGAGATCATGCCTCGCAGTTGGTGTAACTTTTGCGAGGAACATCACGAGGAAAGGAAAATATGATCCCCCTCGTACTTCTTCTATCCCAAGATCATCTTCGCAAGCTGTTATTGAACAAGATACCAAGACTCTTTAAAGTCAAGGAACTCCCTCCCCTCTTCCCTCTTCCAAATACAACATTCTCAATCAATTGGCGAATATCAAGGCCGATGCTACTTTTTTGGACATGGTTGTCGTTCCTGACCAACAAAAGCATCTGAAAAATTTCATGGAAGGAAAATCTTCCACCATAACCAATCTCTTTGAAGAGGTAAAAGAAGAGGATTCTAGTGTAAATAAGTAGGTGTAAATAGTTTTAGACACCCTGTAAAAAATCCTCCATTTTTCATTTTTGTAAAGATTATGGAAAAAATAACCCATTGTTGTCTGATTGACGGTGGTTTGGGCCCAAGAGTAATGTCAAAAATTATTATGGAAGAGCTAGGCTTGTCTTGTACAAATGAAAATGCTAGAAGCATGCTCTCTTATAATAGTTTAAAACTATCAACCATAGGTGAGATCAAATACGTGACTTTGGTTTTGTGCGCGCATCCTGAAATAAGGACAACCCTCAATATTCAGGTAATTGACATGCCAATGAGTAATTACTCAATCATATTAGGATGAGATTGGAAAACTTTGACATGTGGATACCTCTCACTCGATGGGACACACTTATCCATTCCTCGGAATGGGAAGAACATCATAGTCCTAAGGGAGGGAAGAATTTCACCGTATATAGAAAATATTCCACAACCTAATGTAAATTATGTCAAGGAGAACTTAGGAGTGTATTCCATCTTCGTCGATGAGGATAACACTACCTTGGAACAAATTGACCTAGAGGATGGGATGTGGCATATGTACTTTGATGGTTCATGCTCCAACAAAGGTAATGGAGCTGGCATTATCTTGTACTCTCTTGTAGGTAAAATTCACAACTTTTCCTATAGGTTAGAGTTTTCTTGCACAAACAATGTCACCGAATTTGAAGCATTACTGCTAGGCATTGAAAATGCCTATAATTTAGTTTGTGGCCACCTTACAGTTTTTGGGGACTCTAAACTTGTTGTAAACCTTATACGTAAAATACATTCTCCTAGAATAAAGTTAATGAAACGATATACCCAAACTGTTTGGGTGCTTATCTTGAACTTATTATCATTTAACATCACTCACGTTAAAAGGGAATTGAATTGAATGGTTAACATGCTAGTTGTTTTTGTAACCTCTCCTACTAGGCAACTTCTGCCACAAAGACCTGATTGTACTTTTCAATATTTATATCGTCCTCATATCCTTGAAAATGTAGAGTCATGGAAGGTCTTCCCTAGTGATGAAATCATTTGTGATTTCATACAAAATGAACCATATAAGCCCAAGGAGATTATATCCATGGAAAACAACAAGATTCCGAAGGGCTTGACTCCGCTAAAAAGTTCATTTTCATTGAGTGATGTGGGAAACAAAGAAACACATAAAGAAGAGGAGTCAAAAAATAAAGTGGGTGAAACAATTTCCTTGAACATTGGGACACCCGATTCCCCAAAGAATGTTAAGATAGGTGCCCAATGTACTGATGAAGAAAAGTTGAAATTCACTGAGTTACTTTGTGAATTTCAAGATGTTTTTGCTGGGTCTTATGAGGATCTTCGTGGTTTTGATAGTGCTCTTATACAACATGCCATTCCTATCAAGGAGGGCATAAAACTAGTTAGGCAAAAACAAAGACCCATTAACCCCGCACTTGAAGCAACTATTCAGAAGGAATTGGAATTTTTTTTGAAGACTGAGATAATTTTCCTTGTTAAGCATTCCAAGTGGGTTTCCATATTGGTTCCTGTTTGGAAAAAAACTGGTCATATCCGATTGTGAATTTATTTCCATGCATTGAATAGATCAAGCATAAAATACAATCTTCCTCTCCCTAATATAGAAATGATTTTGAAACAAGCTGTAGGGTCACAGATGCTGTCCTTACTTGACAGTTTTTCTAGTTATAATCAGATCAAGGTAAAAATGACAGATAAATACAAAACCAATTTCATTACACGTTGGGGCACATTTGATTATGAACACATGCCTTTTGGCTTATCTAATGCAGGTGTCACTTTCCAAAGATCTATGAAAATAGCTTTTGACGATCTGATTGGTAAGATTATTCATATTTATCTTGATGACTCGACTGTATATTCAAAGAACCGATTGGATCATTTTGGTCATCTTAGAAAGGTTCTCATGTGATGCAGGAAATTCAACATTTCTTTAAATCCTTCTAAGTCTATTTTTGGCATTACCAAGGGCAAGCTCCTTGGGAATATTGTCTCTGATTCAGTAATAAGCTTAGATCCTGAAATGATTACTGCTATCCTAAATCTTCCTGCTCCTACTTCCAAAAAGAAGGTTCAAGCCTTTATAGGCATTATCAACTTTTTCCATAGGTTTGTTCTTGATTTTGTTGTAATGGTCAAACTAATTCACAATATTCTCAAGCAAGATCACTCCTTTTCTTGGACTGATGACATTGAAAATGATTTCGTAAGGGTTAAGAAGGCAATTAGTTCCACACTTGTTTTGGCGAAGCTCGATTTTGAGAAAGAGTTTATTATATATACTAATGCCAGAGAGGAAGCAATCTCTTCTATCCTCATACAATGTGATGACTATAATAATGAAAAACCAGTAGCTTACATAAGTCAAATCTTATCAGATGATGAATTTAAATATTCTTATACTTAAAAACATGCTTTCGCTCTTGTTAAATATATGGAGAAATTTCGCCACTTTATCTTAGGTAAGCACATGGTGGTAAAAGTCCCTTTACCTGATGTCAAGTTTTTGCTCTCACAGAATTATCTTTCAGGGAATCTTTCACATTGGCTTGCCAAGATCCAGGATTATGATTTAACCATCATGTCTACACAAACCATCAAGGGACGTGACTTAGCCCTTCACTTGGCTCAACATGCGGAAGCAAGTGAAAAACTTGATGAACATGATAATCCTCTGTCAGCACTGTTTTATATTGATAGTCAAATCCTTCCTATAGATGAACATCCTTGGTATAAATATCCAGTGTATTACTTGCAAAATCAGAGATGTCCAGATAACTTCGATACTCATCAAAGGAGAAAGCTCCGTCTTGAATCTTCCAGATATGTCATTTTAGGATACTTTTTGTTTAGGAGATATGCCAATGGTATATTATTTCATTATGTGAATAATGAGGAAGCACAAAAATTGTTACAAGAAACCCATGGATCTTCAGATTCTATCATTCATGTGGGTGGCCACTTTTTTGCTAAAACTATTGCGTTTAAAATCATCAGAAAAGGGTATTATTGGCCTTCAATTTTTCATGATTCTTATAATTTTTCAAGATCTTGTGACAAGTGTCAGAAGTTCGCTGGGAAAGAACGTCTTTCTTCCATGTATTTACAACCTTTCCTCTCTGACTTTCCTTTTTCAAAATGTGGCTTGTACTTTATCGGTCCTATTAATCCTCCATCTTCAGCAGGGAAAATTTTCATCTTGACAACTACAGATTATTTTACGAAACAGACTGAAGCTGTCCCACTTAAGCATTCACAAGATGAGTAGGTTATTTATTTCCTTGAAACCGATATTTTCTCTAGATTTGGAATTCCTTTAGAGATTATTATAGATAACGGTCTCGCTTTTATTTCTGTTAGGATCACTCAGTTTCTAGCTAAACTGGGAGTTAAACATTTTACGTCACAAGCTTATTATTCTCAAGGAAATGGGCAAGCTGAGTCTACTAACAAAAATCTCATTAGAATTATCAAGAGGCTCATTGAAGATAAGCCTCGTCAATGGCACACCCTCCTCACTTATGCCCTTTGGGAAGATCTCACTACCACCAAGGTGAGAACTGTTTGCACCCTCTTTCAGCTTGTTTATGGTCAAGAATCCATTCTGCATACCAAGATGGAACTTTCTTCTTTAAGGCTGATGCTATAGATGGAAGAATTGAATTCTTCTAATATCCCTCAAAGGATAAATTCACTATTGGCTTTAGAGGAACAAATGACGTTTGCCTTGGAAAACATAAAGAGAAGACAACAAACTGTTAAGAGATATTTCAATAAAAGTGAAAAAGCTGTCATATTTAAGGTCAATGAAAAAGTCTTGTTGTGGGATTCAGCTCACGCTGATAGAGGAAGGCATTCAAAGTTTCAAAAGTTATGGCTGGGTCCTTTTAAAATTTCTTTTGTCCTGGGTGAAAATTCTTATATTCTAAAGGACTTGGAAGAGCGGTTATTTTCCTATAGCACCAACGGTTCCCACTTAAAACACTATGTGGAACTAGTTTGAAAGTTTAAATGTTGTATGTAATTACTCTTGTATTATAGTTTGTTTCATTGCTTTGATTTTGCTTTGGTATTTATTTCTTTCTACTGTTTTATTCTACTATTTTATTTCTTTTATTGACTTCTTTTCTTGTCAGAAATAAAATTTTGGATCAGTTTTGCCACAACGATGCTATTTTTGCAAGTATTGTTAATCAATAACAATCAGGTTACACAATTGTCATGATGTCCCTCCTTGAAGACATCATTGAAATTGCTATATGCTTCCAGTATTGCTGTTAGATAAGATTATTGGTTTTTTATCCCTATTTTCTGCTTTCCTTTTCTTCCATCCGTACCGAGATTCAAAAAAAGCATACCAGAAAATTTTCTCCTTAAAGCAAAGAACAATTTCACTATGATTAATCGAATTTTATGCATACATGAATAATCCCCTCATACATAACACTTTCCATGAGTTATTCCCAAAATCCCAAATCATTTTTCCCTTAAACCGCTCACTTCCCCCTGTTGCATAATCATTCCGATGTATATTTACTTGATCTAATGTTTCACCTGGTCTATGAAACCACACAATCTGAGTTCTTAATCCATTGGAAACAAATTTCCCTGTGGAGTCGCCAGTTTGTTGACGCTTAAAATCGCAACGATGAATACTTCTCACAAATGATTTCCAAGCTCTATTATTTATTTATATTAATAATAAACTAGTAGGTGGGACCCCCTTGTAGGCTTGTGGCACTATGGTGGATATGCTGAACTTATATTTTGTTTCTATTGTGATGATACTACCACAATCTTCTACAATTTGATGTTTGAAATTATGGTTTAAAATGTTATGATGACATAAGATGGTGGTTGATTATTGCATGGCACTAGATGGTTTTGATGTCCATTTGAAAATTATATTAAGGCTTCCCTATGGATAAAATGATAATTATCAATTTTTTTTTGACATTGAAATTAAACATGGATTAAATGTTTTACTTATGATCTTGATAAGGGATAATATGGGAGATTTTTTGAATTAAAAGACTATACAAAAGCCCTAATGTTATGTGTAATTGTGACAAAAGGAGGACGCATAAACCATTGCTTCTAGACTTATGCGCTTTGATATATGTTGATGCATATGGGGTAACGTTATGGTGCATTTTTATTTCTCTAAAAGAGTTTACCAAAGGTGGCAGACTATGAAAAAATGGATATGACAATGGTTTTGTGGTTGATTAAATGCTTAGAGTTATGGTGGGTTGGATGGCTTGTACATTTAATTGAATGAGGCTGGGGAAGGAAGTGATGTGCATTTACTGCACGTCACTCAAAAAACCCTCGAGGCCCATCACCCTAGCCATACTTGCATTTTGTTTTTTGGCTCTGGTGGTTGTTGATGCTCCGCGATTTTTGGTTTTGAAGGAGGATACAGTCTAAATCTCTCCCTTGTGCAAGATTTTCCAGGTGTGTTTCCTTATTATTCCATCCATGACAATTACTCTGCATTATGAATCGATTTTTGGCTCAGAATTGCTTGAGGTCTATGTTTTTTTTAAGCTTTTTGGATTGTGTATTAGTGTTGTGCTTATGGTTTCTTTTGGTGAATATTCTGACGGTCGACATTTTGGAAAAGATGAATGGATATACTTTGATGTGTGTAATCTGTGCGTGCGTTTATTGGATAAATAGCAAGAGAGGCATGCTCAGTCGGCTTGAGTTTTTGGGTCTGGTTCTCTGTGGAAATTTATGGTTTTTGATTTGGAAAGCTCTGAACTTTGCGCATAAGTATTACAACCGACCCTTGTGTTAAGTTTTACCACTCCATTTTCATCTCTGTGTTGGTTTTTTAGATCCTCTGGGTTGCAATGTGAACTATTTAAAGTTATTTCCATGTCTTGGCCAAGTACCAATATGTTAGTTATCATGGCATTGTCCTCATTATCGTTGTTGCATGGAAAGCATTGCACATTCTGGTTTAACTTCACCCCGAACTTTAATGGAATATTTATATATGCTTTTGGTTGGCCACATGTTGTGCTTGGGTGTTCATTTTACAATGCTTTTAAGATTTTGCTCCTTCTCGTTCTTTGTTGAAGGTGGCTGATGGTCTTTTGATAACCCTCATTGTCAAGAGGATTGTTACATGTTACTTCTCTGTGGTAAATTTTTGAAGGCATGGGTTGTCTGTGTTTTCTGAGGACTTATTCCTTTGATTGACTGTTATTACTCTATGTTCACTGTGTTTAAACCCTAATTACGATCTTGATATCGTATCAATCCAGTGGAGGGTAAAATAACACTATGTGTTTTGCTTTGAATGGGCACGAGTTGGTTCTGTTTCTTGATTGGGTAGTTTTAAAAAGAAGCATGTACATGCAAAATTATGAGAAGTTTGTGCTCAGAGTTGTATGTTAATTGTTGAATGTTGTTAGAATCAATCCCTATGTTGATTATATTTTTAAAAGAGACACCTGTGTGTGAAAGGATTGGGCCCGATTATGAGTTTTAACGACCAATTGATTATGACAAACAATTTGTAAATAATGGGAAAATCAGGGTTAATACTGTGCATATTCTTATTAGTTTTAAGGAATAAGAATTGGATATAGATGGCTGGGATCACTGTGTGTATTCTATTGGTTTTTAAAAGAAAGAAACATATATTTAGTGTTGGAATATGAATGGTTGTGGCTCAAAGGGTTATTATGTTTATCATATAAATGGCAATGTTGTTATTATGAATTCTATATAAATATTATATAGATGCAGAGGCTGCTATGATTGATTATGTCTGGGCATATGAATTATTTTTTTTGGAAGCCAACAAGCGATCTGTAAAAGAAGTGATAGTTTAAATGGTGGTTTTGAAAAGTGAATGCTAATTGAATTATGGAGGTCTGAACAAAGTTATGTTTAATTGTTTGATTTGATTTATTTTTATATGAATAGTATCCATATTACATACCTGTCATGCTACCACTTTTTTGCTCATTATATCCCCCTCATAATCCTAGTTTCATTTTTGGCATCCTTGTTCTGTAAAATAAATTAAAAAAAGTTTGTATAATAGTGACAAAATATATGACACAACAATGGTTGACAACTGATATTTTTCGTATTTTATTACACAATTAAATTATTTAATGAATTGCTGAGCAATATTTGTGTGTTTATTCCCCCTCATTATACCATGTTTCTCTCATTACACTCCCTTCATATGACCCATGAACCCTGTCAGTTCCTGCTCACTTGGAAATTATTAAATAGTTTTTTATGGATGGATTTGCATGCGTCTTGTGTCACTTTCTGAGCCAATTATTGTTTCATGCAAGTAGAATGTCATGTATGGTCTATTAACGGCTTAGTTACTGACGAATTGCTGCTACATGATGAGTTTCTTTAGTAGGGGTAGTCATGGTAGAAATAATAGAGGAAGAGGAAACTGGAACAAAGGGCCTAGATTCTCCATTCATTTTGATGCTGATCTCGAGGAATTGAACTAGCTGTTCCAAGATGGGTTCTTTAACTGGACTGGGAAAGGAATAGTACAACCTCGACCAGAGAGACCTCCCTTTCATCCTCAAAACATCCTTGGTCTTCTTGTGCCTCCTCATGTGTCCATGCAACCTGAAGTCCCTGCGAATGATGGATGACAATAGATTTTCAATCCGACTGTCTCTCACCATCGTGGCTGGCCCAATTTGTTAGTACCTCCTCCACCACCTGTAAATCCTAATGTTCAAATTGCCCCTATGCATTCACCTGTTCAATCCTCTCATGCTAGTAAAAGGCTTAAAACTGATGTCCCCCATGTGCAAGATAAAGGCAAAGCTGCTGCCTCCCCTTCAAATGACTCTTCAAAATCTGTTACCTCCCGCATGCATCTGAAGGATGATTGTTTGCATGTAATTAGTGAAATACAACCTCAAGGTTCAAATCAACCTTGGGCTACTTCCGAAAAATAAAAAGGGGACAACATTGATAAAATAAAGATTGCCTCTCAGAGTGGTAAGTATGGATTTTAATTTATGTTTTTTTATGATTGAGTTGTTGAAGACAATGGTCTACATAAAGTTTTGGACAACAAACTATTTCTTTTGGGATAATGTGGATTATGTGGATATTTACATATTTTTGGATATGATTTGTTATTTCTGATATTTAAATATTCAAATTTTGAAGGTATTTAAGGGAGTTACAAGGTGGCATGTGATTAAATGATTATCCAATTGTGTTTTATTTTATAATTTGAAAATAATAAAAGAAGGGAGTCACAAGGGGTCCCACCTACCTAGTTATTATTAATGAATACCCTTAACTATTATTATTATTATTNTTTTTTTGGAAGCCAACAAGCGATCTGTAAAAGAAGTGATAGTTTAAATGGTGGTTTTGAAAAGTGAATGCTAATTGAATTATGGAGGTCTGAACAAAGTTATGTTTAATTGTTTGATTTGATTTATTTTTATATGAATAGTATCCATATTACATACCTGTCATGCTACCACTTTTTTGCTCATTATATCCCCCTCATAATCCTAGTTTCATTTTTGGCATCCTTGTTCTGTAAAATAAATTAAAAAAAGTTTGTATAATAGTGACAAAATATATGACACAACAATGGTTGACAACTGATATTTTTCGTATTTTATTACACAATTAAATTATTTAATGAATTGCTGAGCAATATTTGTGTGTTTATTCCCCCTCATTATACCATGTTTCTCTCATTACACTCCCTTCATATGACCCATGAACCCTGTCAGTTCCTGCTCACTTGGAAATTATTAAATAGTTTTTTATGGATGGATTTGCATGCGTCTTGTGTCACTTTCTGAGCCAATTATTGTTTCATGCAAGTAGAATGTCATGTATGGTCTATTAACGGCTTAGTTACTGACGAATTGCTGCTACATGATGAGTTTCTTTAGTAGGGGTAGTCATGGTAGAAATAATAGAGGAAGAGGAAACTGGAACAAAGGGCCTAGATTCTCCATTCATTTTGATGCTGATCTCGAGGAATTGAACTAGCTGTTCCAAGATGGGTTCTTTAACTGGACTGGGAAAGGAATAGTACAACCTCGACCAGAGAGACCTCCCTTTCATCCTCAAAACATCCTTGGTCTTCTTGTGCCTCCTCATGTGTCCATGCAACCTGAAGTCCCTGCGAATGATGGATGACAATAGATTTTCAATCCGACTGTCTCTCACCATCGTGGCTGGCCCAATTTGTTAGTACCTCCTCCACCACCTGTAAATCCTAATGTTCAAATTGCCCCTATGCATTCACCTGTTCAATCCTCTCATGCTAGTAAAAGGCTTAAAACTGATGTCCCCCATGTGCAAGATAAAGGCAAAGCTGCTGCCTCCCCTTCAAATGACTCTTCAAAATCTGTTACCTCCCGCATGCATCTGAAGGATGATTGTTTGCATGTAATTAGTGAAATACAACCTCAAGGTTCAAATCAACCTTGGGCTACTTCCGAAAAATAAAAAGGGGACAACATTGATAAAATAAAGATTGCCTCTCAGAGTGGTAAGTATGGATTTTAATTTATGTTTTTTTATGATTGAGTTGTTGAAGACAATGGTCTACATAAAGTTTTGGACAACAAACTATTTCTTTTGGGATAATGTGGATTATGTGGATATTTACATATTTTTGGATATGATTTGTTATTTCTGATATTTAAATATTCAAATTTTGAAGGTATTTAAGGGAGTTACAAGGTGGCATGTGATTAAATGATTATCCAATTGTGTTTTATTTTATAATTTGAAAATAATAAAAGAAGGGAGTCACAAGGGGTCCCACCTACCTAGTTATTATTAATGAATACCCTTAACTATTATTATTATTATTATTTCTCCTAAACTAAATTAGTTAAGTCAAACTAACTTAAATAAAGAAAGTAGTCGAACTACTTCAACTTATTTGGAAGGCATAAAAGCTAAATGAGAAGAAGAAACAAAGGGATAATAGAAGGATAAAGCAAGACTAAGGTTTTCTCTTTTGATTTCATGAGATAGTTTCAGTTTTCATTCATTCTTGAGTTCATTCAAAGCCTAATTCTCTTTTTGACAACAGGGTCCTATTGTAGAAAACAAGGTTCAAAACTGAACCGAAACATTCAGATGGTTGTTTTAGAGGTGTTGATCCATCCTTGATAGTCTGTGTATACTTTTCTGTTTATGGATCGAGTTTCATAGTTGATAAAGGATATTTTGCAAAGTCAAATTGGCAACAGTTTGTGACAAGATGATCCAGATTATAAATTTCAGTTTTTACTTCTTGTCAAAGTCCTTTTGTATGGTGTTCATCGAGTTTCTCTAAATTAGACTTTGGTCCATGCACTCACATGGGTTTTGTAAAGAGATAAACACTTTTGATATCTCAGAATGAATTAAATAAGATTGCTATTCTGTCTCGTTTGTGTGTATTGTGACTTGGTTACTTTTTCTTTTGATCCCCATATTTACTTTTGTAATATGTATATTTTTCAGAAACTTATATAAAGATTTTTATGTTTTTGTAACATTCTTTTCATTAATAAATCAACCTAAACCCTTGTAATTAATACTTGTGGTTTGGGAAAATATTTTTGAGGATATAAAACATAGGGTGACATTCTCGATTATCTTGTCCTTGCCAAGAAATATTCAAAAATGATTGAGTAAGATAATTCATATCTTTTCCTCAACATTGACCTTCTGCTTCAAGGATATGATTATGCATTCTCCTCTTCCTCACTTGCTGCCTACTTCACAGGTGTCTGCATAACTTGCTTGTCCTTCTTTAGACCAAGTTCAAGATGGAGATTTCAACATTTCTCGATCCAATTTCCTCTCATATTGCAGTGAGTGCAATAGTTGTGTGACTTCATGCCTATCTTTCCTTCACTATAGAGATATCAGTGCTTTGTAGCACTATTTTTTTCCCGAGATTTTTGAGTAGAATTTGATTTCCTTCGGAATCTCATGCTAGATCTATCACTTTCAGAAGGTGATGTGCCATCATTTTTATTAGATGGTGTTGGTTATGAATTCGACTCTTTGCTTGAAGAATCCTATGCTTCTGCTACTTTTGATCATTCTCCTTCACCATACCCCAATCCTACATATCAGGTTTTTTTTACAACCTCCAATGGATGAATGATTCCTTGGCCATTAATACTGAGACCTCCTCCTTTATACCCCATATTCCTTAGTAACTTCAAGCCAATGCCCTTGGTGTGCCTTTAAAAAGCACCAAAAGGAGCATCATCATTAATGAGGGAAGGAATTGAACATGGGGAATTCCTTACCTCCATTCATGTTTGTGACACTTGGTCATCTTTCTGAAGTTTGGCCAACTGATCCTCCTGTTTGGATGAAGCTATAGATGAAGCTTCTAGGAATTTACCTTGGTTCCTTGGTGTCTGGAGAGCATCCTCTATTATATGACAATATGTGTAACCATCAACATTTTCATGACAAGAACCATAACTAGTATACCTGCCATGGCCACAAGTTGGTTTGGTCTTGGTGGGAATTTCTGTTTCTCCTGTAGCAGAACATTCCCCAACTTGCTCCTCCATAGCTTGTAGTTGCAGTCATATTTTTCTCTTTTCTTCTTCTGATTCTTGTAGCAACCTCCTAAATTCATCGTTCTTTGTTGGAATTATCTGGTTGATTTCTTCAATCTCACAAAGCCATGCTTGCTTCTTTGCTTTTCCCATGATTATTCACAATATGCAAAATTGGTCAGACCTGATATGATACCACTTGATCCGAGATTTTCTGTGAGATATTTAACTACAAAAATTCTGCGATGAGGATCTTTTATTGACGATTAATTGAATGTGAACACGAGCAAGTAATTTCCGAGCATTCCATATGAGCATGATCAAAATTTTCATAATTATGTGCCTATGTGTAATTAAATCTCTACTTAATCAAGTGAGAATACAATCAAAACTCACACATATAATTTGACACCCATGTGTTAACAAAGTTCACCAGATTTTGTCTACATCTCCAGATCCACTTGGAATACAAATCACTTTATTATCCTTCTTATGCAAGGGCTGGGACCTTCTAAAAAATGTGTTTCTTGCTCCATACAAAGCTACCTTCTCTTTAACAAAGGATTCAAGAAGGCACTCACATAAGTGACCTTACTCCAGACACCAGAAGGACTACATTCCTCACAATGCAAATCTCTCTCAAGCCCTACCAAGCTCTCTCCAAGATCCCTAAAAGGGGCCTCTAAGGCTCCTCTTCCAAAGCTTACATAAGGAGTTTATATAGGTTCCTTAGCTCCATAATTCAAGGAAACAAGATCCACAAATTTAGGATCTAATAACAACTCAAAGGAAAAAATGAGAAAGCATCTCAACCAATCTATGAGACCCTTAGCTTCCCCTTGCGACTAGGAAACCACTTGTGATAAAATGAGGAAGAATCCCTAACCAACCTATGAGACTCTCATCCTCTTTTTGAGAATTGAAAAACTAGTTGTGATGTGGATTCTCACACAAAACTAATTTCCCCTTAAAACTAGGAAACTGATTTGTGAGGTGGATTCTCACACAACTAATTTCCCCTTTTTACAAATTAAATGAAAAATACATGAGTAATTCCACTCACT
>ML786153.1:231144-278716 GCA_009831015.1 Picea engelmannii | reverse complement strand
GTAAACACAATGAGGAATAAATCCAAATTGGATAATTACAATAAATTACCTAAACACATGAGCTATGATATGACTAAGGGATTCTAATAAGATCTTGGTCAACCCATGAGATATAATGAAGACCCAAAGAAAGATGAAAAGAAACCTAAAACAAAGTGCAATATTGAGACAAATATGGGAGAATGCACCTACAACAAGCAAAACAAAGGTACCTTTCCATGTGGAGGCCAAGGTGGACATCAAGCTATATGTTGGGGAGGTTGAGTCTATCAAACTGAACTATTGGCTATTGAAGATGGAGGTATATTTCAACATGCATGAAGTAATTGGGAAGCAAAGGATTACATTTGCATGGTTGAAGCTTGAAGACCACGATTTGGCATGGTGGGAGAGTGATGCAACATGTAGAGCATTGGAAAATAAGCCACCCATGACCAATTTAGATGTGACATGATCAAAGCCCAGTTGTACCCAATCATATATGAGGAGTACTAACAGACTATATGAAATTACTTCAGGCAAAGGAAAGGACAATTAGTGGAGTTCACCACATAGTTTATGAAGAGAACTATTCAGTTGGGTGTCTCTCTCAAAATCCTAGAAAGGGTGATCAAGTACTTGAGGACATTGCTACCTTATATTTTACATAAATTGATGCTATTTAGACCAAAGATTGTTTATGAGGCCGATGTTCAAGCACAATACCTTGATATAGACAAGCGGAAGTTACAATCAATGACAACACAAGCAAACGAAACCACATGAGAAACAAAAAAAATAAGAAAAAGAAGAAGAAATGGAGTAGGAAGAATATCGTGGTAGCGACATTGTAAGCAACACCTTCTTCCAAGCTATGCAAGGGATGTTATTGAAAGGGACACACTGAGGAAGAGTGATGGAAATTTCACCCTAAGAAGTGCCCCAAACATTTCCAAAAGAAGAAGAAGAAGGCATTGATAACAGTGGATGCTGAGGAAAGGGTGGAAAACACCTCATACATGGAAGGGAAGATTAGTTGTACTAATATTCAATAAGAGGTGGTATTAGTTGGTTTCAGTTGTTAGCACTGAAAATGACCTAGGTTTAAAATTTTCGATTTTTGTCTAGCATCAAAATCCAATTTAAATGTTTTTTGCAAAATATATATATTGGGGCTTTATGATAAAATTAAGTATTGATCTTTAGGCCAATTTTTAACTAATTACAAACTCTACAAAGCTCCTTAGGTCTAGATCCAAGTTTAAAGAAATGCCAAGCTACTTGAATGTTAATGTTGGGGTTCAACACAAAAAATAGTCATTGGTCATGTGACTCATTTATCCCTATATCCAATCATCCAATTGAATATTTCAATGCATTATATTCCAAATCAACACTCAACGCACATGTCCAAGCACACGAATGCTAATGCCAACACTTAAGGACTTTTAAATTGGTTCTAATATGTTAAAATTTGGGTTTTTAAGAGGTTCTCGGGTATGTGAACTGAACTGTTGTTATTATATTTATCAAAAATATATTTGGTCTTCCAGTCTTCGGCTCCATTTTCAAGCAATCGACAACATGTTGTCAAGTCATCGGGCATTAGCATCATCAAATTCCATGAAGAGAATCCCACAAGGAGTAGTATGGTATTGCACTACACATTGAAGAGTACATGCAATAGGATACATTTTAAAAGTTTTAAAATTGCAGGATGGTTTGCATATGGGATAAGGTCCCAATCATAGAGATCAATTTCCACATATTACAGTCATCATACAAGCCAAAGACCAGAGTCCATGCACGAGACGAACCTGTCCAAACCTTATCACACATCATGAATCTACAGTCATGTGGGGGAGAGCATAAAAAAATGGGCTCTTCGATTTGACTATATTTTAATTCAACATGATTTTGTGGTTATTGATGTTGGCTCACCCATTAACAAAGATCTCATAAATTACTTCCTTTCTGACTCTCTGCTTAATTTTATATAAGTCTATGCAAAATTGTGTCCGACTGTTGATATGATTTCACCGGTGCCACAAAACCTGCTGAAATAATTGTGAAAGGTATATTAAGGACTTTCATCAACCTTCAGGCTATTGAAACCAAGAGAAGCAAGTGGCAATTCCAGCAGTTCCAACTAGAAGAAAAAAACACAAGATTATTGGTTGAGCCAGTGCCGAGAAGATCTCCCATCTACCAGGAATAAGCCAATTATTATTTGTGCTAACAAATGTCAAGTATAAATTGAAGGTGTCAGGGTTTTTATGTGCGCTGGTGTTAAAAAGTGTTGAAATAAAAATAACAGTCGAGAAACAAGTGCCCAGAATCCCAGATGCAAGCAACTAAGTGTCTCGGTCTTGCAGCATATGGTGACGAGATAGATGTTGTGGCTCCTGTTGACATTTTGAAGCATACATTTAAAATACCATATTCCAAAGCTCGATTGTCTCTTGTAGTTCATCGTATTGGGAAGACTCTTACATTGAATACATGAACATAGGAGAAGTGTCAAAAAACATTATAAGATGGTACTTAAAGGCTCTTGGTCAAATGGAGAGTAGGACTTGAGGTTGAGCATGAGATTCAGTTGTTTCCAGAGTCACCGCTGTGTAACATTGGGCTATGCAAGTAGTCCATCATTGAATCATATGAAGTGAAGAAGTATCTACAATAGTTGTTGGAGAAGGGAGTCATCAAACCTTGTACATTGCCACGTGGTTCACCATAATCATGGTGTCAAAGAAGGATAAAAGCTAGAGAATGTGCATGGATGACCATGCCATGAACAAAATCATCATCAAGAATAAATATCCTCTACCAAGGATTGATGACTTGTTAGATCATCTGCAATAAGCCAAATTATTCATCAATATGGACCTCAAATCAAGTTACCATCAATTGAGGATCAACGTGGAAGATGCATGGAAGATAACATTCAAAACAAGACAAGGATTGCATGAGTGGTTAGTGATTCCTTTCAGTTTATGTAATGCACTTGCAACTTTCATACTACTGATGAATGATGTGATACACCCTTTCATTGACTCATTTGTGATAGTATATTTGGATGACATACTAATCTTCATAATATATGGTAACATCACTTCTCACATGTGACATAGGTATTAGAGACCTTAAGGAAGAATCAATTGTTTACAAATTTGTAGAAATGTGAGTTGGGGAAGATGTTCTTGATATATCTTGGACACATGATTGGTGGAGGAGAGTTGGGAGTAAATCCAAAGAAGAATGCATCCATCACCCAATGGCCTATTCCCACCATTATTATATAAATTACGAGTTTAATGGGAGAAACCCAATACTTGAGGAAGTTCATTTTAAACTTTTCCGTAGTAGAAATTCCATTGTATGTATTGACAACCAAAGGAAATAAATTTCATTGGGGTAAGCCACAACAAGAAGCATTTGAAGAATTGAAGAAGAAGATCATTGATCCTTTTTTCTTAGACATGCCAAATTTGCAACTACCTTTTTAGCTAGAGATATATGCCAATGGGTATGCATTATGAGTAGTGCTCATGCAAGGAGGAAGGCCTATGTGTTACCATTCATAATTGTTTCATGGAGTAGTACTTGACTACCCCGTGTATGATAAAGATCTCTTTATGATTGCACAAGCGGTGGAGAAGTGGAAGCACTATCTACAAGTAAAATAAACCATAATACACATGGATCATTAGCCACTTTAGTACTCACAAAGCTAGAGAAAGATGCAGTAGGTGATGCATTACAAGTTGTTTTGATTCTTGCAACAATTCAAGGTTAAAAAATTCCAAGCTAGAGATTGGGCACTCCTCTATGACTCCAATTTGAAGGAATTCAAAGGAAAGCTTAGAACCAAATGGCTAGGACCATATGAGATTGATCACATATTCAATAATGTCTATGTGAGGATAATAATAATTGACCAAGACAAGAAACCACTTATTAATGGGCACCAATTAAATTTGTATAAAAATCCATTAACTAAAGAGGAGTTTATATTAACTCCATAAGAAAGAAGAAACAAACTGAATGTGATTGAAAACATCTCTACCATAAATCTAGAGTAATACCTTCCATCATCTCTTTAAAAAATAAAAAAATAAAATAAAAATAAAATAATAATAGTTATTATGAAAACCTACAAGGACATCATAAGACAAAGAAAACCCTAAAAACCAATTTTCTGGCAAACCTCCTCTGCTAAAAAATAGTTCCCTAGTGAAAATCCCGATTGGGGTGCTATAGGATAGTGGGAATTCAAATTCCATATTGTTGGTGAGTTCCTCACTATATAAAAAGAAAAAAAGAAAAAAGAAACAATCATACTTTCATGCTTTATCTATTTTGTCTTGCTCAAATTGTAGACACAAAGTCACATTCCATAATCAAACTCAAGATGTAGAATCAATTCAAGTTACCGAATTAAATCAAAGTCAAAGGTTGTAGAATTACAAAAATATGTGGAGTAACATAATATCGTAGAGTCACACTACAACTCGACAACACAGTTGTAGAATTACAAAAATATGTGGAGTAACATAATATCGTAGAGTCACACTACAACTCGACAACACAGGTAACTCAAGTATATCTCCATAATTTTCATATTTATGATATTTAATTACCATTGTTAGTTACAAAAGAAACCATGTCATCCCTACAACCATTCCTCAGATTCTACCGAAATATTATCTATTTTTGTAGCTTCTGTATTCACTAGATTCTCCCAATGCCTAAGGTCCACCATTTATTCTAGTTGGGGGTATTTAGAAGCCTTCGTGCTACACAAATTAATTTGAAATTTCTCATTATCCTTTGTGCTACTAAACTAATGCTTTAGCATGATCCCTCCACAAGTTATTCAACCTACATGTCGAGACGCATTACCGATTTTAAAGGAAAATACTATAACTGAAGAGCCAAATGGATGATTACGATGATGGAAACTAGTAATAATTATTTTTTTATGCCTCATCACTTTGATTAATAATAAATCATTTGTATTGAAGCCTACTTGTCTAAATTAGTTTCCAATCACTATGGAAATGGTGTGCAAGTAATGGAAACTACTAATGAGTAGTTATGGAGATGAAAGATTCACCAACCCTCCACTATAGCAACAATTTTGAAATGGTTTTGGCACAAACAATTAGTGATGGTGAATCATCGACCTATAGTAGTGCTATAGAGGTCGATAATATTGGAAAATGCAATAGGGAAGAAAGTGTTAAGAAATATACATCAAAGTTTACAAATGGTAGGTTATTGCAAAAGTTAGAATTAACTGTAAAGTTTATTAGCAACTATGGGAGGAGCATTGAAGAAATAAGAGCATGTAGATATAGATTTAATCCACAATAGCCTTGAGGTGTATAGAGGTCGATAATATTGGAAAATGCAATAGGGAAGAAAGTGTTAAGAAATATACATCAAAGTTTACAAATTGTAGGTTATTGCAAAAGTTAGAATTAACTGTAAAGTTTATTAGCAACTATGGGAGGAGCATTGAAGAAATAAGAGCATGTAGATATAGATTTAATCCACAATAGCCTTGAGGTGTAGTACACATTCCAACAATCGAGATGGATGGCATTATTTTATAGACTCAACATATACAATGGTATGATTACTATAGAGTTTACTCAACAATTGCATGGAAATTCTATGATAGTTCGAGGTTTGTTGACAGAGGTTAGAGAAAAGACAATTTCATAGGTGATAGGTCTCTCCACAGGAAGGGAGTAATGGTTTAAGAGTAAAATATACTCCCACAATGCCAAATGAAGTTTTCTGGATGTGAGTGAATCTACTATAGACATAGGAAAATGAGTTCAAACATAATCATGAACAAATTCATTGGATCAGGTAGTTTTTCATGTTATGAGGTACATCACATGAAAAGGAAGGCACAACATTATGTTTTCCTACTATTTTAAGATCTTTAAACATTTAAGACACTAGAGGATCATTAACATTCCATGTTACTTAATGAAGTCGCTCCGGAGGATGGATACAAAAGTTTAATTTTGGAGAGACGCAATTGCAACACATTGTGTGATCTAGTTGGACATCGGTGGCCACCCACCTCTTCCACTGACTCAACATGATTCTCCATCTTGGTTGTTTTTTTATCTACGTTTTTTCAGGCCCTAAACTTCTAGGTTTGTTTTGAGGCCTTAAACGATGCTTTTTGGCCATTAGGGGGCATGGGGTGGACGTCGATTACAAAAGCCTTCCAACAATTGTACTTCCGAATTAGATCTTTCCAACGAGCTACTGTGCACCCCAAATGGAGTTTGTATGTAAAATTTGCACCCTTGCAAAGTTGGTGTATCAATTACCCTCCTTGGGGATTGTAATCCTTTTGGCAGTCTATCTCCTAGGGTTAGGATTTTGGATCTATAGTTTTTTAACTCCAGGGGCTTAATATTTTATGTTAAAAGGACATTTTCGGCCTCTTTTAATTTCTTCTTGCAATGAGCATGTCCGACACCTCTGTTTTTAGAGATAAGCTATCACCAATATAGTTAGTTTGTATTGGTTTGTAGTTTACATTCTTTTCCTATTTCATTCATTAATAGAATTTGGATTTCACTATATTACTGTGTTCTTTGCAATATTTTTTTGCATGTGTTTCCATTCATATTCCTACCTTTCATTTTTTTCTCTATATAATCTGAACCAATGGTATCAGAGAAATATGCTCTTTGCTGTTTCTCGGTGCATGTCCTTGATGAGGTCATGGTATTGAGAATTAGGGTTTGAGATAATTTCACTTAGGGAAAACCAGTCTCATCTATGTACGCGACCTCCCCATGATGGAAGAAAAGATAGATAACAGAGCAGGATATCCTATCAAGTTGTTTCTCGAGGAAGCCCTTGCGTGATAGTGGAATGAGATGATGGACAATTTTGCCCAAATCCTTCAACGACTACAAATGATGGTCGAGGCACCTTTAGAAAGAAGCCATTTCAGAGGTGTGACACCCTTCAAGGTGAAATTTAACTTTGATATCCATTTATTTGAAGGCTATATAGATGTAGATGCTTTGGAGAAATGGTCAAATTTTTTATAGGGTTATTACTCTATTCAAATTTTTTTCGACATTGAAAATATCGCCTCCATGCTCCTCAAATCCCTCCCTCATCTCAAATATTGGTGGGAAAGTTACTAGGAGAGACATAAAAATGATGAGACTACAACATTTAGGGTAGAACCTACTTGGGCAGACTTTGTTGATTCCCTCAAGGAGGAATTGTTCCCAGTGGGAAACTATAATGACCATTACACGAGATGGATAACTTTGTGTTAGGAGAGAGACTAGCTGGTGCCAAAGTACACCAATATCTTCCATACCTTGTGCTCAAATCTAGGTTATGAAGACTTTGAGTGGCACTTGGTTTTGAAGTACCACAATGGCCTACACAAGAAAACATGTTTTTTTTAGACAAATCCTTCCCGAGAGCCACTTATTGATACGTTATCAAAATCAAGCAAAAATTTAAGTAACAAAATAAGTTGGAGTTTGGGTCTGTAAATCTACCACAACAAAAGAGTGGAAAAGGTGGACCTAACTCAAAGAACAATTTTGTAATAGCTAAAACCATTCCTCACTACCTATCCAAGGGTTCATTCTTGATCTCAATATCATCCCATTCCCTATATTCTATACAAGTGATTGACCTATTATAGGAGAGACTAGCACCATTGTCTCCCAAATTATTCAAAGTACAATATAATACTATTCATTGGAGATTGTTTTAGATAAAAGCCTTTTTAGTACAATACTATTTTAGACACCTTTTTTTATAAAGAAAGTTTTAATTCACATTGATTGAAATTGATTAGTCTTTCCCCTTTTACACCTACTAAAGTTACTATGATTGTTGGTATATTGTCACTTATTTGAGAAGGTTTATGGACTTGTAGCCTATATGAGAAATTTTTTTTTGATGATGCTTTCTAAAGTCCATCATTGTTCTTAATAAAATTTTTATATTAAAAAATTATAGTGGCATTAAGCCCTATGATTGAAAACTGGAAATTAAAAGTTTATAATTTTATTCTGGTCTCCCTTTGACTCCCAACCATAAAATTAATGTAATATGAACTCTTATGGTTCCAATAGATCACCTTCCTTTGACAAAGTATTAACATCATTATTCAATTTCTTGTAGATATAGAGAATAGAGAGGGGAAAAATATTTCAACAATTTCCTTGAGGTGTGTGGCCAATGGAAGTAAGGGAAAACCATGCTTTAGGCATGAAGATCTCTAAAGCTAAGTTATTTGGGATTTTGGATGCATTTGTTGTAATTTCATGCAAATTTATAGTTGATTACTATAGATATGTCTAAATTGTTGGAAACATTATTAGAATTCCTTCTAGCATAGTAATATGGATTAATGTCATGTTGGTTGATGTCATAGTGATGTCATCATCAAAGAATTATGTTTCATACCATTTATAGAAACCTATATCAATAAGATTCTATTGTCACTAGGATTTTACCCTTGTCAAAAGGTGTCCAAGGGAAGGGTCATATGACCTTTCCTCTATAATTATTTCCCTATCGAGGGGATCCCAAGGAAGGTTCAATTGACCCTTCCTCTATATTTGTAGATGCTTTGGAGAAATGGTCAAATTTGTTATAGGGTTATTACTCTATTCAATTTTTTTTCGACATTGAAAATATCACCTACATGCTCCTCAAATCCCCCCCTCATCTCAAATATTGGTGGGAAAGTTACTAGGAGAGACATAAAAATGATGAGACTACAACATTTAGGGTAAAAACCACTTGGGTAGACTTTGTTGATTCCCTCAAGGAGGAATTGTTCCCAGTGGGAAACTATAATGACCATTACATGAGATGGATAACTCTGTGTTAAGAGAGAGACTAGTTGGTGCCAAAGCACACCAATATCTTCCATACCTTGTGCTCAAATCTAGGTTATGAAGACTTTGAGTGGCACTTGGTTTTGAAGTACCACAATGGCCTACACAAGCAAACATGTTTTTTTTAGACAAATCCTTCCCGAGAGCCACTTATTGATATGTTATCAAAATCGAGCAAACATTTAAGTAACAAAATAAGTTGGAGTTTAGGTCTGTAAATCTGCCACAACAAAAGAGTGGAAAAGGTGGACCTAAATTAAAGAACAATTTTCTAATAGCTAAAACCATTCCTCACTACCTATCCAAGGTTTAATTCTTGATCTCTATCTCATTCCATTCCCTATATTCTATACAAGTGATTGACCTATTATAGGAGAGACTAGCACCATAGTCTCCCAAATTATTCAAAGTACAATATAATACTATTCATTGGAGATTGTTTTAGATAGAAGCCTCTTTAGTACAATACTAGTTTAGACACCTTTTTTATAAAGAAAGTTTTATTTCACATTGCTTGAAATTGATTAGTCTTTCCCCTTTTACACCTATTGAAGTTACTATGACTGATGGTATATTGTCACTTATTTGAGAAGGTTTATGGACTTGTAGCCTATATGAGAATTTTTTTTTGACAATTCTTTCTAAAGTCCATCACTGTTCTTAATAAAATTTTTATATTAAAAAATTATAGTGGCACTAAGCCCTATGATTGCAAACTGGAAATTAAAATTTTATAATTTTATTCTGTTCTCTCTTTGACTCCCAACCATAAAATTCATGTAATATGAACTCTTATGGCTCCAATAGACCACCTTCCTTTGACAAAGTATTAACGTCATTGTTCAATTTCTTGTAGATATAGAGAATAGAGAGGGGAAAAATAGTTCAACAATTTCCTTGAGGTGTGTGGCCAATGGAAGTAAGAGAAAACCATGCTTTAGGCATGAAGATCTCTAAAGCTAACTTAATTGGGATTTTGGATGCATTTATTGTAATTTCATTCAAATTTGTAGTTGATTACTACATATATGTCTAAATTGTTGGAAACATTATTATAATTCCTTCTAGCATATTAATATGGCTTAATGTCATGTTGGTTGACGTCATAGTGATGTCACCATCAAAGAACGATGTTTCATACCATTTATAGCAACCTATATCAATAAGATTCTATTGTCACTAGGATTTTACTCTTGTCAAATGGTGTCTGAGGGAAGGGTCATATGACCTTTCCTCTATAATTATTTCCCTATCGAGGGGATCCCATGGAAGGTTCAATTGACCCTTCCTCAAGGATGGCATTTACGTTGCAATGTATCCATTGGCATGGTTGACTGACCCTCCCTTAAGCATTGTTTTCATGTAAAGGGGGATCTCGGGGAAGGTTTGGCGAACCCTTCCTCAAGCATAACAATCTCATCCAAGAGAGCTCAGAGTAGGATCAACCAACCCTTCCTCCATAATAGTATTTCCATTGAGGAGGTGCATGGGGAAGGGTCATCTAACCCTTTCTTAAGCATATTATTATTGTCTAAGGGATCACAAGGAAGGGTTGGCCAACCCTTCCTCTAGCATACTATTCTTTAAGGATGATATTTGTGTCATAGGGTGTCTAGTGTAAGGGTCAATTGATCCTTCCTCAAGCATAGTTTCTGTGTAGAGGGTGGTATCGAGGAAGGGTTGGTCGATCCTTCCTCTAGTATAGAAATCTCATCTAGTGTATCTTGGAGAAAGGTTGTCCAAGCCTTCCTCAAGGATGGTATTCGTATCATGGGGTATCAAGTGGTAGGGTTAGTTGACCCTTACTCAAGTATAATTTTTGTGTAGAAGGGGATCCTTGGGAAGCATTGACTAACCCTTATGATGATCCCTTAAATTTCCTACTTTTTTCTCATCCTTATTGATTATTATACCTTTCATAAGGCTCCAAAGGTCCCTTTCCATACCTGAAATATTGACATAATTATCAATTATTAGCCATTTTATTTTATCTACTATTTCTTATGAATTGATGTTTTTGGCATAGTTATGAGATAAAAGTGATGGGATATTTGGGTTCCATGAGTAACTTAGTCCAAATGTGTTATTTCCATATTCTATAGAATAGTATCCCGAATAATGCTTTGTTGCAAAATTTTATGATGACTCTCCTCTATGTGAAATATGCATGTGATGTAGAACTCATAGTTGGAACATAGTAGTGCTATAAGATACTTATTAAGTAAAATAGTGTGTTGTATAATTTATAACTATATTTGTGTTGCAAATTATTTCATTAATTCAAAATCCTACAGATCACAGTTATTGAGAACATGCCTTGTTGGACACAGTGGTACAATATTGTTATTGATGTCAACAAGGTGCAGAAGAATCCAGTATAAACCCAAATCTCAGAAGGAAGAATGTTAATCGAAGCTCAGAAGAGATAACACATTTGAAATAACACAAGAGATATAGTTCTGCGAGTAAAGAAATCCTTTTGTAAAGGATCGAGTTACAAGAGCCGTTCATTTTTAGTTTGGGACAATCCAGGATCATTAGATCAAGGTGAAGTCAAAGGTTAGGAAGAATTAAATCTCAACCGTCAGATTTGAAGTAGGAGATTCAGATGGTTTCCGAGCCGTTGGATCAAGATTCGATCTGGAATGGAAATGTTGAACCATTAGATCACACTAAAGGAAATAAGGTTTTCAACTTCGACGTTGACCACTCCGACAAAAAGGAGTCTAAAATAGGTAAGTTCACTCGAAGGCCGAAGAATCAACATCACGAACTCCCATCGACCATCGGATCAGAGGAAGTCCCATCAACCGTTGATCTGGAGTGAAAATATTCAGAGTGCGCCAAGGAAGAAGGTGGTCAACTCCGACCTTGACCTACTTTGACGATAAGCAGCTCAGATAAACCAAGAACTCCCGAACCCTGAAGTTCCGGAATAAACAAAGGCCATAGGATCAAGACAATTGAAAATATATGGTGGTAGATCTATTCGACACTTCGAAAATAATAGAAGGATGGTATAAAAGTGCCTAAACTCCCGAAGCCACGAAGTACCAAAGTCACAAAGTAAGACATGTGGCAGAAGACAAATATGACACGTGGCCCAATCGACTAGTGATAAGTGTCAAGGTATAATTGGCACATTAGGTATATGAAAGTCACGAATCAAGGTGACACGCGAAAACCACTTAGCCGGTGCCACGTCAAAAGTGACATCAACAAGCTACGTCACTATGGGACTACATCCTCCGGGGATATCCAACTTCTTCTACCAACAAAAATACTCGAAGCACCAAAGGCCGAAGTCACGAATAACCAAATACCCGGAGAACGGGAGCTCCTTTATGCCTAAGTCTACAGTCCTAGATCTTGGACATGTGAAGGTTATCAAGAAGGGAGTGTTGATACACCCTTATAGGAAATTTAATTCGGAATAATTGGAAGACTGCAAAGGCATGAGTCCTGAAACACCGAAGTCTTGAAGTAAACGAGAACCATCCATCTCAAATGTGCAAATAAAATGCGACCGTCAATCTTGATAAGTGATTAAGAAATATTTTGGATTAGTTCTTAGTCACCGCCTATGGTCATATGGAATAGAGGTCCTAAAAGTGCTTCTGCACGAATTTTAACATACAAAGGAAGAATTTTCCCTCTATCAGGAAGAAACTTTGAACCAGAAAGGATCTGGATTCTGTCCCGATTGATATTAAGTGATCAAATACAACTAATGCATTGGAAAGATAATTGAAAATCTCAAATATGATCGGTTGGAGAACTGGGGATGCAACATAAGCTTAAGAATTAAATAAAAATGCATGGGATCAAGTTAAAAGAAATTGATCCATACCTGTGATCGATTTATGAAAATCCATCTTACTAAATTGAAAAGCGTTCATGTTAATGCGTGATGAATAATAGAGGAAGATATTAATTCTAAATTAAAAGACAAATGTTATAACTGTTAATTTAAATGAATAGGTGCAATGGTCGAAACAAAGGGTCAGGATGCTTCAAATCTCACACTAGTTGGAAGAATATATAAACAAGAAAGAATGGTGAGAAGAAAGCGTCTCTGCAGTCCATATCAGAAGATCAAAGCAGAAGCATATTCCAATAAGAGGAACTGATGATACTTATGCAATGAGGGTGGAAGGGAGGAGCAAGGAAGGATTCACATCCTTTGCTAAGTAAAGTGTAAAAATAAGGGAGTTGGTGCTTCCTAAGGTTGGTGCCTTAAATATGAGGGAGTTGGTGCTTCCTAGGGTTGGTGCCCTGAAGAAGGGGATTTGTGTCTCCAAAAGTTAGTGCTCTAAAGAGGATTAATGTCCTTCACAATCTCATATTATTCTTTATAAGCCTTGTAATTATTGTTAACTATATTTATATAATTGATTTTAAATACAAGTCCATTGTTGATTTATTGTGGTGATTAATAAAATAAAAAAGTAAATGCTAATTGTTTAAAAAAGGTATAACTGATTCACCCCCCCTCTCAGTATTTCCAACAATTGGTATCAGAGAAAGTTCCTTCAACACAATTTAATAACTGGAAGGTAGATCTTGAAAGAAATGGATCAACAAGAGGGAATGCCTTCCAACAAAAAACCATTGTTTAACGAAGGTGGTTATGCTCTCTGGAAAATAATAATGAAAAGCTACATGTTGGCTCTTGGTTTTTATGTTTGACAATCTATTGTAGATGGTTACATTGCACCAACTACTCCACCCACATATACTACAGGAAAGAAGATTTGCAATGACAACTCAAGAGCAGTTAATGCCATTCTAGGAGGATTGGAAAATTCTATATGTGTGAAGGTAATGCATTGTAAGTCAGCTAAGAAAATATGGGACAAATTGGAGGTTATATATGAAGGATATAACAAAGTCAAGGAAGCCAAACTATAAATCTATAGAGCTCGGTTTGAAAATTTGAATATGAAAGAAGAAGAGAACATTGTTGAATACTTTCATAGGGTAGATGAGGTAGTTAACTCAATCAGAGAAGCAAGAGAAGAACTTACTGATAAAACTATTGTACAAAAGATCTTAAGGTCATTACCTATGATATATGATTCCAACATTTCCACAATTGAAGATAGACCAGAACTTGAAAAACTCATAGTAGATAAGCTTCATGGAATTTTTACAACGTATCAGATGAGAACATGGAACGAAAAATCATCAAAAGGAGAAAGAACCTTTAAGGCATATAAAGAAAAGAAGAAACATGAACATATGTCTAATAAAGATCAGTCAGACATATCAGATGTAGAAGAATCCAACTTTATAAAGAAACTCCAAAAATGATTTGGAATATATAAAGGAAAGTTACCCTTCAAATGTTTCAACTGTGGCAGAAGCAACCACTTTGCTAACAAATGTCCCTATCCCAAGAATGAGGATAATGATGATGAAGAATCCCACAACCAGAAAAACCAATACAAGAAGAAATTTTATAAGAAAAATAAAAACTTCTACTCCAAAGAAGACATCATCTCTTTAGACATAACTGAAGATGAAGATTCAAAGCTTCTATTTATGAGAATAAACACTCAAAATAATAATATATATAATGAAGAAAACTCTGAAGGTGAAGGTGGAGTAGATCTAGAAGATGAAATGATTAGTTCTATGGAGGAACTAAGAAAGTATAAAAAGAAGAACAATCTACTTAGGGCACAACTTCAAGAATTTGAAGAATCACATCAATCAAGAGAAATAGATGCATCGAGAACTATCAAAGAATCAGAGCAGATCATCAGTGATTTGAAGTCCCATCTCCTGGAAGCTAAAAGAATTGAAGAAGTCATTTTAAAACAATTCAATGATAGAAAACGAGTATGTGAGAAGCTAGAAGATGAGATTGAGCTGCTAAAAGGTGAACTTGAAAAAGAAAAGAAGGGTTCGAAATTTGAAAATAGTTCAAAGATCTTGCATAAAATTCTTAGTAGTCAGAGGTCACCAAATAACAAGACTGGTTTGGGATACACCCAAGACTCAACTTCTACATCAAAAGGATCTGTCAAAATACCAATCAGTTATGTAGATGCTCTTAAAATCCCCTTAAGAGGAGAATATAATAAGGCAAGGATGATTCCATTGGAGACCGTCCCAAATAAACAAAAATTAACATCCCCTACTAAAGAAAAACATGACAAGAAGAATACAATCCCTAGAATAAATCCCTCTAACAGATATCAACATATCTTCCTTGGATATTTCTATTTCTGCAATAATTTTGAACACAAAGCAGTACATTGTAAATCCTATAGAAGGCACAATCCAAAAAATGTCCAAAGAAGTCAAAAGTTCAATACAGATAAAAGAAACAATAATTCATTCTCTCCATTAGAAGATTACAATATGGAATGCCTCAAATGTAATAACTATGGACACGAATCCGGTGAATGGAGATTTTCAAAGTATGTCAAAGAGATAAATATGCCCAACAATAAAAGAGCTGGAAGAAAAAGCAAGTAGAGAAATCATAGTGTAAAGTAGCCCTGTATGCCAAAAAAAAGGATATTAGTGGTATATAGACAATGGATGTTCTAAACATATGAATGGAGATCAAAGAAAATTTCTCAAGTTAACGAAGAAAGAAAAAGGAAAAGTCACCTTTGGAGATAATGTTTCAGCCACGATACTTGGAAAAGGCACTGTTAGCCTAGGGTATAACAAGGCCAAAGCATAAATTTTACTTTTAGTAGAAAATATTAAGCCTAATATCCTAAGTGTAAGTCAAACATGTGATCAAGGTCACATACTTACCTTTTATTCTCATAAATGTGAGATACAAAGAGAAGATACATGGAATCTAGTGGCAGTTGCACCAAAAACATATATCAATGTGTACATCCTTGACATGTAAGGAGAAGAATCATGTTGTTTAGGTAAAGAAGATGAAATTTGGCTATGGAATAGAAGGTTGGGACATATAATCTTTGAAAAATTAATCAAAGCGAATAAGAAGGAGGCAGTAATGGATCTTCCAAAGATTAGAAAGTCTTCAAATCCTATTTGTAAACATTGTCAAATAGGGAATCAAACAAGAGTTAGGTTCAAAACAAAAGAGCATTCCACAAAAAAACCATTAGAACTTATTCACACAGATCTATGTGGACCTACCATAACTAAAAGTACTTATGGTGAACATTATTTTATGTTGATCATTGATGATTACACAAGATTGACCTGGGTATACTTTCTAAAAGAAAAATCATAAGCCTTTGAGAAGTTTAAAACATACAAATCCCTTGTAGAGAATGAAACATATCTCAAAATTAAATGTCTGAGATCATACAATAGAGGAGAATTCACCTCTAAAGAGTTCATTCAATTCTGTGAAAATCATGGTATCAAAAGACAATTTTCAGCTCCCAGGACTCCTCAACAGAATGAGTGCTAGAAAGGAAAAAAACATAACAGTTCAAGAAGATGCAAGAACCATGCTAAATGAATCCAAGCTTCTAGAAATTTTTTGGAGAGATGCAATCTACACAACAGTGCACATACTTAATTGAGCTCAGTTGAAACCCAACCATGACAAAAATCCTTATGAACTATGGTTTGGCAGGCCATCATTTGTAAAACACTTTATAATTTTTGGAAGTAAATGTTACATTAAGAATGATGAAGATAATTTAGGAAAGTTTGATCCAAGATATGATGAAGGCATATTTTTAGGGTATTCACCTAATAAGAAAACATACATATGTTATAATCTTAGACTACTAAAGATAGTGGAAAGTGAAAATGTAAAGATAGATGATATAAAACTAAAGAAGAGCATATCCCAAGACATATCAAAAATTGATAAAAAATATCAACAAGAAGATGATGATGTAGAATCTCAACAAGAAGATGCTGATAATGAAACATAGGAAAACGAACGACATACTGATGAAGAAGACAATGAAGAAACTCCCTTGCCAAAATTTCCATAAAAAAGAGTTCAAAATAATCGTCCTGAAAGTTAGATTATTGGAGATAAAAATGCAGGAGTGGAAACAAGAAGGAAATCCACATTTGAATCAGAACAAGCAATGTTATACCTGATAGAACCTAAGTCATTTAAAGAAGCCAACAAAATTAAATATTGGATACAAGCAATGGATGAATAACTAGACCAAATAGAGAAGAACCAGACTTGGGAACTAGTTCCAAGACCCAAGGACAAGAATGTGGTAGGAACCAAGTGGATCTTCAAGAACAAACTAAATGAAAATGGGGATATTATAAAGAAAAAAAGCCAGATTGGTTTTCAAAGGATATTCCCAAGTGGAAGATATTTATTTTGAAGAGACTTTTTCTCCAGTAGCAAGACTTGAGGCCATCATAAAGTTCCTGGCATTTGAATGCTTCAAAAATTTCAAAATCTATCAGATGGATGTCAAGTCAACATTCCTTAATGGAACACTAGAAGAATAAGTCTATGTTGAGCATCCAGAAGGATTCATGTTAATAGAAAATCAAGACTATGTGTGCAAGCTAAAAAAGGCCCCGTATGGTCTTAAACAAGCCCCCAGAGCATGGTTCTCAAGGATTGATCAGTACCTGCAAAAACAAGGATATAAGAGAGGGAATACTGACAACAACTTAGACATCAAAATTGAGGATAAAAACATGATTGTTGTGGTGGTATATGTATATGACATCATTTTTGGAATTAATCTTACTATACTAAGAAGGATTTTTTCAACGAGAATGCAAGAAGAATTTGAAATGTCTATGTTGGGAGAACTGTCCTTCTTCTTAGGTTTACAAGCAAATCAAACAAAAAAAAGAATATTCATTTCCCAAGCCAAATATATCAAGGAAATGCTCAATAAATTCCAAATGGAAGACAATAAACCTATGAGTACTCCCATGGTCATTGGATGTAAACTAAGCCTAGAAGTTGACTCACCAAAAGTGGACCAAATGATGTACAGATCAATGGTTGGAAGTCTGGTGTATTATACAACAATAAGACCTAACATCATGCAGGTTGTAGAACTTGTGGGGATATTTCTATCCACACCTAAAGAAAATCACTTAAAAGTAGTAAAGAGAATATTCAGATATCTTAAAGGCACCTTAGAGCTTGGATTATGGTATCCAAAAGATAAAGACTTCAATCTAATTGCATACACTGATGTAGATTGGGCCGATAGTATAGATGATAAGAAAAGCACCATTGGAGGAGAATTTTTTTAGGAAATTGTCTGGTAGCATGGCTAAGTAAGAAATAAACATCCACATCACTATCCACAACAGAGGCATAATACTTTGCTGATGCATCCTGTTGCACACAAGTTCTTTGGATGAAGCAAACATTAGACGATTTACAAATAAGATATGGTGATCCCATTACTATTAATTGTGATAACACTAGTGCCATAAGTATCTCTAAAATTCCAGTAATGCATTCTAAAACCAAACACATCCCAATTAAATACCATTTCCTAAGAGATCAAGTTACCCAAAAAGTGGTTAAAATAGTGTATGTGGACACCAAAGAACAAATTGAAGACATATTCACAAAACCTTTTCCCATGAGTACTGTTGAAAATCTTCGACATAAATTGGGAGTAATTCACATACCTCATTAAAACCATAAAAATCGTATTAGAAGAAAAGGGGCACATGGTCAGGGGGAGAATTGCCACAGGGGGAGCGAAGAAAGATCCCCTCTGTCATTGTTGTCAAAGGGGGAGGAAATTGATAAGCAACAAAAATAAAAATATTTCAAAGAAAAGGTTTCCATCAATGCCGAAGGGGGAGAATGCTGGACACAGTGGTACAATATTGTCATTGATGTCAACATGGTGCAGAAGAATCCGGTATAAACTCAAAGCTCAGAAGGAAAAATGTTAATCGAATATCATAAGAGATGACACATTTGAAATAACATAGGAGACAAAGTTCTGCGAGTGAAGAAATCCTTTTTTAAAGGATTAAGTTACAAGAGCCATTCATTTTTAGTTCGGTACAATCCAGGATCGTTAGATCAAGGCGAAGTCAGAATTTGGGAAGGATTATATCTCAACCGTCAGATCTGAAGCAGGAGTTTCAGATGGTTTCCCATCCATTGGATCAAGATTCGATCTGGAATGGAAATGTTGGACCGTTCGATCACACTAAAGGAAAGAAGGTGGTCAACTCTGGCGCTGACCACTCCAGTGAAAAGGAGTCTAAACAAGTAAGTTTACCTTAAGTCCAAAGCCCCGAAGTCACAAACCACCATCGACCGTCGGATCAAAGGAAGTCCCGTCAACTGTTGATCTGGAGTGAAAATATTCAGAGCGCACTAAGGAAGAAGGTGGTCAAATCCGACCTTGACCTACTCCGACGATAATCAACTCAGATAAACCAAGAACTCTTGAACCCATGAGTTTCAGAATAAAAAAAGGCCATAGGATCAAGAAAGTTGAAAATATATGGTGGTAGATCTATTCGACACTTTGGAAATAATTGAAGGATGGTATAAAAGTGACAAAAATCCTGACGCTACAAAGTACCGAAGCCACGAAGTAAGACATGTGGCAGAAGACAAATATGACACGTGGTCCAATCGGCTAGTGACAAGTGTCAAGGTATAGTTGGCACATTAGGTATATGAAAGTCATGAATCAAGGTGACACGTGGTAGCCACTCAACCAGTGCCACGCCAACAGTGACATCAACAAGCTACGTCACTCCGGGACTACATCCTCCGGGGATATCCAACTTCTCCTACCAACAAAACTACCTGAAGTGTCGAAGGCCAAAGTCATGAATAACCGAATACACGGAGAGAGAGAGGTCCTTTATGTCTAAGTCTATGGTCCTAGCTCCTAGACATGTGAAGGTTATCAAGCAGATAGTGATGATACACCCTTCGTCGAAATTTACTCTGGAAGAATTGGAAAACTACAAAGGCCTGAGTCCTAAAACGCCGAAGTCCCGAAGCAAATGAGAACCGTCCATCTCAAACATGCAAATAAAACATGACCATCAATGTTGATAAGTGATTAAGCACTCGTTTGTATTAACACTTAGTCGCCGCCTATGGTCATATAAAATAAAGGTCCTGAAAGTGCGTTTGCACGAATTTTAACATACAAAGGAATACTTTTTCCTCTGTCAGGAAGAAAATTTAAACCAGACATGATCTGGATTCTGTCTTGATTGATATTAAGTGATCAAATACATCCAATGCATTGGAAATCTAATAAAAAAGCTCAAATATGATCTATTGGAGAACTAGGGACGCAACAAAAGCTTAATAATGAAATAAAAATGCATGGGATTGAGTTAAAAGAAATTGATCCATACCTGTGATCGATTTATGAAAATCCCTCTTACTAAATTGAAAAATGTTCACGTTAATGTGTGAACAATAATAGATGAAGATATTAATTCTAACTTAAAATACAAATGTTATTACTGTTAATTTAAATGAAGAGGCGCAATGGTCCAAACAAAGGGACACAATGCTTTAAAGCTCACACCAATTGGAATACTATATAAACAAGAAATAATGGTGAGAAGAAAGTGTCTCTACAATCCATATCAGAAGATCAAAGCAGAAGCAAAGTTCAGGAAGAGAAACTAATGATACTTATGCAGTGAGGGTGGAAGGGAGGAGCAAGGAAATATTCATATCCTTTACTAAGTAAAGTGTAAAAATAAGGGAGTTGGTGTTTCCTAGGGTTGGTGTTCTAAATATAGGAAGTTGGTGATTCCTAGGGTTGGTGCCCTAAAGACAAGGGAGTTGGTGCTTCTTCGGGTTGGTGCCCTAAAGACGAGGGAGTTGGTTCTTCCTAGGTTTGGTGCCCTGAAGAAATGAATTTTTGTCTCCAAGAGTTGGTGCTCTAAAGAGGATTGGTATTCTTCACAATCTCAGATTATTCTTTATAAGCCTTGTAATTCTTCTTAATTATATTTATATAATTGATTTTAAATACAAGTCCATTGTTGATTTATTGTGGTGATTAATAAAATAACAAAGTAAATGCTAATTGTTTAAAAAAGGTAATACTGATTCAACACCCCCCCCCTCCTCAGTATTTCCTACATGCCTCTCACCATGTGGCATAGTAAGCATTATGGAAAATAGCTCAAGGAAACCATGAAACAAGTCAAGAAGTTACAAAACTAAAATCAAATTATTTAACTCATCACTTTTCAATGTCATTTCACGGAAGTGATAAAATATTCAAGGAATCAAGCACTTCTGAATGGGGTTCCATTGTAAAAGGGAGAAGGTACCAATGTTACCGATGGTTTCCTTTTGCAAAGTGGACTTCCTTTTTGTATTTAGTAGGTTTCTTTTGAGAAGAATGCCTGCATCACAATATGGATAAATCAAGGAGATTTTTTACCAAGATTCTATAACCAATATGTAACACAAATAAGGGGTACAATGCAAGTACAAGAAGGAATTATTGAGTCATTAACTACTATGGAAATTCCAAATCGAGCTCTTAAAGAACTAGAAAAAAGTGTTAAGGATTTTGAGGAATTTGCGGATTGGGAAAATTATTCATCCTTTCCTTTTGAACTCCCTTCCCTGTTCATTATGGTCGACGAAAGAGTGGAAGGAAGACCAGAATAAATATTTGAAGAATAACACACATTATTTGAGTTTCCTATCCGTTAAAACTATGCGATATCTTAGTAAATAGTAAAGTGTGGTCATATGCCTTGATTGTAACATATAACATGGTGTGGTTATCAACACACACACAATCTCAGGTGAGTTTGGGCGCCATGACAGATTTGAATTGGTGCTCTGTAGTTTGGGCGCCTTGACAGATGAGCTCATGCTCGCTTCCCTTGCGCTTCTGTAGCCACCCCGCCCATCGGCAGATATGGTCGTCGTTTACCATTACTGGGATTTAACTTTGTTTGTTTTTTAGACAGTTTGGATGTCTCTTTCTCTCGCGGCTTGACTCCTTCTCTTCAGACTTCCCTCCGACCACCGACTTGGATAAAGTGCTATCTTCAGGGGGAACATCGATCTACTCCACCACTTCCGTGATCATTGGCGTATCAGACTACGTAGATCTGTGGTTTTTCCTTCTGACAAACTACCGGGTTACTGTGCAATCTACTGCAGAGACCTCGGTTGCCTCCAGACTCTCCCCGTGACTGAATGTTACGGTATGTTTTTGTTTTTAGTTTCTCTGCCCGAGTTTACAACTTCACAACAGCTGTAGTTCTAGTTGGATCTAGTGATCCCAGGTACCCGAGCGTAGTACTCTTCCTATGCTTTTGTTGCCTCTGCTTCTGATCTACTGTATACTCTGAGCTGTCCTCCTACACTTTCTCTTATCTTTTTACCTGATCTTGGTCTGCTCTCCACTGACCTTAAGCTGCATTCACTCGACACCCCTCACTCTCAGCTCTCTGGCCCACCTACTCTCCCCCTTTTTGTATTTTGTCTTTACTTGTATTGGTGGGTCGCCTGTATCCCCACTATGGACTCACGGACTCTTCAGTTGCTGGAACCTTCTGAAGATCCCTACTGGTCCCAAGAGGGACTCTTTGATAAGGTTGATGCTCTTATTTCAAAATCTCACCACCTTCCCTCCAAGACCTTACCTACAAAAAGCCTCGCTTCTCCCGTCCTTTCCCCTGTGCATCAGTCTAGCCACCCACTTTCAGATCCACAGGTCACTGACAGTTCCCTCCCGGACAAATATGCCCCCCACACTACCAAAAAGTCAGTGAATAGTCGAAAAGCTTGGAAAGTTAAAAGGAAGTCGACTCGACTGGTGCTGGGCGACGGTGTGGGGTTGGAGGAGCTGTGCAAAATGTCTACTTGCACTCTGGTCGGCAGGATCTCGTACAAGAGCTTAAAGACACCGCCATTGGATGATTGGATTAAGGATACATGGTTTCCTCTTCTTAGCTACTCACCAGAGATTCATTATCTGAAAAAAGGCTGGTTATGCTTCCATTGCAAATCACCGTCTGATGCAACTCTTCTGCTGTCTTCACATTGGCCATTTGGTGGTAGTAGCCTCATGCTCAAGCGCTGAAGGCTGTCATTCAATCCTGATACTGATTACTTCCCAAACAGGCACCTATGGGTGCTCCTTCCGGGTCTCCCATTGCACCTATGGAACGAAGAAGCCCTTAGAGCCATTGCTAATTCCTTGGGCAATTTCATAGCACTGGACTCACACGCTCTCAATAGTTCCCAGAGGACGATGGGGAAAGTGCTGGTCGAAATAGATATTACTGCAGGGCTGGCTGATTCTTTGGTTATTGATTGGAGGGGTCGAAAGTTGCTTCAGAGGCTGGACTATCTTGGCCTTCCGTTTCGCTGTAATCTTTGCTGGGAGACAGGTCACCTTCGTAACTCCTGTCCCGGTAAGCCCCCACTGGACCCATCAATTGATACTGACCTTCTTCTCAACCCTCCGGAGTATACTTCTCCGGATCCTGCCCTAGCTTTTCTGGAAGTTCCTATGGATTCCCCTGCTCCTCCAGATTCCACTGTGGAAGCCTCCAGGCGATCCATTTTGCAGAATATCTGCCCAACACTTTATTCTTCCCTCACATTGACTGAAAAGGAAGCCATTGAAAGATACCCCTGGCTCTCATCTTTATCCGCTATTCAACATCCCACTCCTGATGAGGCGCAGCCCCCTACTTCCGCTGCTACACCCCCCGCTGCATCTGTCTCCTTTCCGTTTCCTGGTAACACTGCTGCCCCCTCCAGACTTGCCTCCGTTCCGTCCCCGAGGTCCTCTCCACAGCAGCCTATCACCACCAGCTCTCCTAGCGCCGACCTGGAGACTAACCCTGCCCCTTGGGTGTCCCCCAGATACAATCAGCCAGTGCAGGGGGATGAAACTCTATTGGAGGAGCTATACTCGACGGATGCTCCTATATTGGAGGTTCAAGATTTTATTCCACACTCTTCCAATCTCCCAGCAAATTCGGTGCGGCTCCCATTATACCGAGGTAAAGAACTTCTCTTGTCATCTTCCGAGGCTGGAGCTTCATCCTCCCTTCCTAATGACACGGTGGCCAAGTCATTTGCCTGGTCGCGGGGAATCAACGCTGAACTCTCCCCTCTTCAGACCAGGAGTTCCAGGAAAAAAAAGGATTTATTAAGCTCACAACAATCTGATCCAGTTCCTTCCTCACTTGACAGCAAAGCCCTTAGAGCATTGAAAGCTTTGGCTAGATCCAAGTAATGTTAGTTCTGTCCTTGAATATACGGGGGTTAGGAGGTAACCTAAAGACAACCTCCTTCAGAAGGCTTCTAGAGGTTTCAAAGCCTGATGTATTATTTCTCCAAGAAACTCTCTCGGCTGACCAAAAAGCCAGAGATTTTGTGCATTCTTTCCGTCCTTCTTGGGTCTCGGCAGCTGTGAACTCTATTGGATCATCAGGAGGTCTACTGGTGGCTTGGGACCCCAACCTCTTCATTTTGAGGCCCTTCCTCACCTGTGGGGGTATTCTGATACTCGGTCATTGTCTAACTTCAAAGCAGGAAATTGCTCTATTAAATACTTATGGGCCCTGTGTGGACAAAAAGAGGTTCTGGTCTAATCTGGATTCCATTGGACTTCTATCCTTTCCTAACCTCATCATTGGAGGGGATCTTAATTTTATTCTCTCGACAGATGAAAATTGGGGCGGTTCCTTCCTGCCTGGTCCCTTGGAAGCTTTCCTCAAGAGGATTTTTGACAAAAATAACTTGATAGATGTTCGGCCGCCCCGTCTTACCCCCACCTGGAGAAATGGGCACGCTGGAAATGCAGAGATTGCTAGAAGGCTGGACCGCTTCCTGGTCGCTGAAAGTATCGTGTCCTCGACGGGGTTTCCTTCATCATGGGCTGAGTTCCCTTATCTGTCAGACCATGCGCCTACCTTTCTTCAACTAAGGTTTCCAATCCTACACCCTTCTCCTCCTTTTAAATTTAATCATCACTGGCTTTCGGTCGAGGCATACTCCGACTTAGTGCATTCGGTTTGGAGGGATCCACGATTTCAAAGTGAAGGGAACCCTCAACGGCGCCTTGTCTAGAAACTTCAAGTTCTTAAACACAAATCGAAAGATTGGTTTCATGATCAAAAAGCATTGCAAAAATCAAAATTAAACATGCTGGATTCTGAAATCTCTTTGATCATACACTCCTCGTCCAATGGCGCCTTGACCACTGAGGAGTCGGCCACACTAAAATTGCTTGAACAAGACAGGGCTTCCATTCTTCTGTCGGAGGAAAAGAGCTGGAGATTACGCAGCAGGGAAACATGGCTGAAATTTGGAGATTCAAACACTAGTTATTTTCATAAAATGGCCAGTTACAACAGAGATAAAAAGATAATATGGTCGATTAAAGGCAGAGATAATGAAATTCATAGTGGTCAGAAGGCTCTCCAGGATGAGGCAGTTTTACACTTTAGTAGTCTTTACAAAAAATCATCTAATCTTGACCTCCAGGGAATGGTGTCCACGACCAGCCTCTTCCAGCGCTTTGTCTCTGATATCGAGGCAGCAAACCTCTTCAAACCGGTCACCCTGGCGGAATTAAAACATATACTGATCAATTTCAAATCGGAAAGGAGTCCCGGTCCGGATGGCTGGTCGACTAAGTTCTTTAGTTATTTTTTTGACCTGGTGGGGGCGGATCTGCTCCAGATGGTGGAAAACACCCGAATCACTGGCAAGATTGTGGGAAGTCTTAATTCTACATTTATTGTTTTGATTCCGAAAGAAGGTAACCCACTAACCTTCGGGGATTATCGCCCGATTTCCCTCTGCAATCTTATTTACAATTTAATCTCAAAGGTTATTTCAAATCGGATAAAACCTTTCCTGGAGAGGAGTCTATCAGCAGAGCAGTTGGGCTTCTTGCGGGGCAGAAGGATACAGGACGCGATTGGAGCTGCGCACGAAGGTCTACACAGCATCAAAAAGTATAATTTAAAGGCTCTGGTATTGAAACTTGATCTGAAACAAGCATTTGATTGTATCGATTGGGAGTTCCTGAGATTGATACTTTTCTCAGCGGGGTTTGGTGAATTGCTCATTGATTGGATTATGGCCTGTGTTTCTAGCCCAACATTTGCTGTTCTGATTAATGGTGAGGCCTCCGGKTTCTTCAAAAGTGAGAGAGGGCTCCGACAGGGATGCCCTCTCTCTCCTTATCTCTTTATTATGGTCATGGAGGGTCTCAGCCTCCTTCTCAACAAAAAATTCTCCGAGCTCCACATTTCCGGTATTAAAGTCTCTAAGTTTATTAAATTGGTCCATCTCTTGTTCGTTGATGATGTGCTTATCTTCTCAAAGGCTGAATTACCTGAGTGGTTGATAATACTTGAGATTTTGCAGCTATTTTTTTCTGCCTCAGGTCTTTCCATAAACGTATCCAAATCCTCCATACACTACTGGGGTATCACGGATGCTGAACTGATCACTCTCAAGGCTACTGTCCCCTTTAACTTTGTTCATCTGAGTGTAGGTTTCAGGTACCTTGGTTTCCAGTTAAATTTGGGAGCCTCCCCTCCGGATGACTGGAAAAAACTGGTGGCTCACATTGAAAAAAGGATAAATTTCCGGTGTACTAAATGGCTGTCCCTGGGAGGCCGTTACATCCTAGTCAAGTCGGTGCTGGAATCTATTCCCGTTTACTGGATGTCTCTGGTAAAATTTCCAGCCAAAATCATTACTCTTCTGCGGAAACTCATCTCTAATTTTCTTTGGAACAGTCATCCTGGACAATTCCGGTTCCACCTGTGCAACTGGGCCGATCTGTCAAAGCCTCAGAGGAATGGTGGCTGGGGGTTCATGGATTTGTCCCTGTTCAATACAACCCTCCTGGCGAATTCATTTTGGAGAGCTGTCTCCATTGACAGTATATGGCACCGTATAATAGCAGACAAATACATGTGCTCAAGGCCGCTTGCTAGATGGATCTGTAAGCCCACCTTTCATTTGAGATCGACATCTACTTTCTGGAAAGGGTTGGTTTCATCTATTCCTGTCCTTCTCCATTGGCTTGTGTGGATTCCAGGAGATGGCACTGAGATCCGGATAGGAAGTGACAAACTTCTCGGGCTGGGTGATCGGTCTCTCCTTTCCTCTGACTTAAGGGCTCATCTCCGGCAACTAAATCTTACACATCTAGCACATATCAAAAAACAGCCTGGCTGCCACTCTCTCCCTGACAGATGGCTGGAAAGAGGCGATTTACACTTGAATTTCCTGTCTACTATCGAGTGGAACAATTACATCTCGGCCATCAAAGAAGCTGGTATCACTCTTTCATCTTGTCCGGATACACTTCGATGGGACGGTGGAGATGCCACGGGAAACTTGACTGTAAAGAACCTTTATGATGCTCTTGTCAATCAGAGATACTTTGAAGTGGATCGATCTTGGTTCACACTGGTCTGGCGCTGGGAGATCCCCCTCAAGATCAAGCTTTTTATATGGCTCGCTGGTAAGGAAAAAACGCTCACCTGGGAAATGCTTCGTCGGAAGGGTTGGGAAGGGCCAGGCATTTGCTTTCTCTGCAGCAGAGCGACTGAAGACATACATCACCTATTGGTCCATTGCCCCTTCACCCAGTTGGTGTGGACTCTTGTCCTCAGTCATCTTCGGCTGATTGCAAGTTGGAGCGGTTCCACTCTTTCTATTAGCTACTCCAGGTGGCTGAATTTTGCCTCGGCTCCTAAGTCTTTACCGACGATTGTCTCATGGCAGATCTGGATAGCCAGAAATCGGGCCATTTTCGACGCCCGTCCTCCTTCCCAGCAAGAGGTTTTTCATAAAATCTTGGTTTCCATCAACTGGAAACAACCATTACATAAATCACCTAAGCTTGATGTTTGTGATTTACATTTTCTGAATGGCTATACAGTTTCCTGGTTTGATGGGGCTGCTCTGCCCGGTGGTGACTGTTGTGGGGCGGGGGGTGTTTTCAAATCACATCCATCTCGCCTCACCCTTTGGTACTTAAACTGCGGTGTTGGCACAAACAATAAAGCGGAATTAATGGGCCTCTGGGCTGCCCTTTACCTTGCTTCATGTTGGTCAATCAACCTCCTGCACGTCCTTGGTGACTCCCGCATTATCATTGACTGGATCTCAAAAAAGTCTGATTTACAAACAGTCCACAATGATAGTTGGAAGGTAAAAGTGATGGAGTTGTCTAAGAATTTCACTGCCGTAAACTATCTCCACATCCCTAGATCACTCAACGCTGAAGCAAACGCACTCTCTAAATTGGCATTAAAGGGAGTTGTTGGCCGCCTCACTGTCTTCCACAGGGATAGAGGTATAGAGAGCCCATCCACCTCTATAAACGTATTCGAATGATGAGGGCGGTATTTCCATTCTCTGCGGTGTCAAGAGGATGCATTGAATACAACTTATTTGTTCTCTCTTTTGACTGTTGTATTGATCGACTGTCTTTGCTGTTTTGATTCCTCCCGGAAGGCGAACTCTTCGGATTTCGGTTTTGAGGGCAGTACAGAATGTAAAAAATTTATACCTTATATAAATTGGAGCAATTTTCTCTTGGAAAAACATATAACATGGTGTTTTAATATATCTCGCGAAGTAAACAAGTGATACAAGCGATACCATTATAGACATTCATACAGAGAAATGAATTGATTTTTTCACCTCAAGGATTATGTAAATGTTTTCTCTTCCAAGTCTGACACTATATAATATTGAGACTGATGCATGGAAAATCAAAATTTTATGAGAAATTGGTTGCTGTTGGCTTGCCCTGTCGATTATCTTGCACTGAGGAAACGCATAAATTATCATCATTCTCCTGGCCGCCCATGATACGAGTAAGAAATGAGCACTGTTTTTCTGGTTTTTCATTGCTATTCCATCGAAATTTCTTATTATAGACAGATTGAAGTTCTTTTAATCATGCATGAAGAGAAACAGAGAAGATCCACGATTGGAACAAAACTGCAAATTATCATAAAAATATGGCTCAATCTTTTCTTTCTCACATGATTACTTGAAATGTGTGTCATACTTCATTAAATTATATAATAATAGGGTAGTTTAAATTTTTTATTTTTGTCAATTTTTTTTAGAGCTTTTTGCTTTTGTCCATTTATACATTCATAAATGCAATTTAAACAGTAGAAAATAGTGATTCTGTCCAAATTTACATTGCCAGATTCCGAAAATAGTGATTGTTTAGCCAACGTCTATAACAATCAATGATACTCTACTAGCAACTAGAAATGGAATCAGAAAAAAACCATGATGTGAGCGAAACAAAAAGTGGCAGAAGCTTAAAGTTTTGGAAGTAATATAATCAAGATATCAAGGATGTACCTATCTATAGAAAGGTTGTAAAATAACTATGCCTAAAGAAAAAAGAATAAAAAAAAGATATCCATAAACCATCCATGTCATAGGACAACTTGTTGATCTTATGATCCAGGTTGACATTGGATACCACCCACCTCTTCCACTGACTCAACACGGTTCTCCATCTTGGAAATTTTTTTATCTACAATTTTCCAAGGCCGTTATGAGGCCTTAAATGTTTTTTTTTGGATATTTGGGGGAATAGGGTGGCCGTGGCCTTCTTATTCCTGCCAACACTTACAATTCTTAGTTATATATTTCCAATAAGCCATTGTGCACCCTAAACAAGGATTGCATGCAAAATTTGTACCCCCGAGAAGTTGACATATCAACTAGCCACCTCAAGGCCCACAATTGTTAAGCCCTAGACAAAGCCCCATGTTAAGTATAAAACCTCTTATTAATCCTTAGATATTTAATTATTACATTTCCAGTATTATATTTGTATGTCGGTTAGAACCCTTCATTGCACCTTTTTCATTATAATTGTACCCTTTGTCTCCTATATATTACAAGGAGACATAGCATTAGGACCATCTTATCTCATCTCATATTGTATTTTGAATAGGATATATTGTAAAAAGAGGTTTCCACCTCAAAGTGGACTATAAAAATTGAGTTTTTATCACGTTTAAGGCATTGGATCATAACTTTTGGTATCAAAGCAATGATGCTAAAGTTTTCTTCTCTAAGCAATTCATATTATAATTTTCGATATAACATTTTCTTAGGTCAATTCAAATAACACAAATTGGAGGTTATTTACAAGATATATCAAGGTATCTGTGGTACAAATTTTATCTTTTGGGTCATTATACTTTTGAAGATACAGCATATGGAAGACAGGTTTTTGACTTATCCTAAATTCTGTTTTAAACGAGTCATTTTGGGATTTTTGTTATAATTTTTTTTTCTAGGACAATTCAGAAAAATAAAATTGGAGATAATTTAGAATACATATCAAGGTATATGTGGTACAAATTTCAACTTCCGTGTCATTATAATTTTGGAGATATATCCTATGGAAGATAAGGTTTTTGACTAGTCCTATAATTAGTCTAAAATAGGTGTTTTGGGTAAAATGGTCATATCTTCTTCAATGAGGATACAAATTTAGTGAAACTAGTTGAATTTGAAAGAGGAAATTCCATAGTGTTTCTGGTACAATTTTCATAATCAGGTATTAAAAATTGTACACATGGCATTCTGTACAAGTTCGCTCTCCAGAACAATCCAAAAATCAACAAGGTTTGGAAAAGTTACCATAACTTTCACTTCACACATCAAATTTTGATCATACCTATGGAATTGTAGAGAAGACATGTCATAGTACTATAGGAATAAATTTTAGATCCACAAGGGTTGACATTTCATGAATACATTAGAAGGGAGGTCGACCAAGAGGACAGACTCCAAATTAAGGGTTTGAAAGGTACATAACTTACAATTGTGATAAATTTTTATTGGAAGATTTGTTTTTGGTGATTCAAAATATGTGATAAAGAGGAAAAATATGAGAATATTCTTTTCTCACATGTTTTCAAAGGCTCCTCCAAAATTTACTTCATCAACTAAACCTCTAGAGATCTCAACCATGACTCAAGATGAAATCCAAGAGATTTATCACCAGATGGAAAAGAGGATCACTGAAAAATAGGGAACAAATGGAAAATAAAATCAATGAAAATAAGAAAGATATGGAAATAAATATGGATGAAATGGAAAATAAAATGGATAATAATATGGATGAAAATAAGAATGACATGAAAAAAAAAATAAAAAAAAATCCTTGAAGGAATTGCAAAATTCCTTGTCTTCCATGATCTTTCAATTTCGATATCAGAGATTCCCTAAAGAAGATATCAAAATGCAAGGAACTCATGAAAATAAAGGTAGTATTCATGTTGAAAAACTTGCCGATAACAAACAATTTTCAGGTGGATTTAACTCTAATAGTAGAGTTAATTATGGTGAGGATTCTCAATTCAACTTTCCCAAGATTGAATTAAAGAAGTTTGATGGAATATAGGTATTTACGTGGGTGAACCAAATAGAGAAATATTTTGAACTACATAATATTATGGATGATAAGAAAAAGATTCACATAGCAACTTTGAACCTTGAGATAAAACCTTATCAATTGGTAGTTAAAAGGAAGCCCCATTTTTATCATTATATGTGGGATTTATTTACAAGAGACTTAGAAGCAAAATATGGGAAAGTTTGGGAACATGACTACTTCAGTCAAGAATCAAACACTTAGGTGATTGCAGATTATAATTTATAATTTCAGGTATTATCCACAAGAGTAGATGACATAAGTGAGGAACATTTGTTGGAAGCTTCCATGGGTGTATTAAATGAAGACATTAAACATGAGATTTTCTTAAGACATCCTACAAATATTATGAAAGCTATGCAATTTTCTCGTCATATTCAAGCCAAGAATAAGGCTACACACAATTCTACCATTGGAGCATATACATGGAGCATGGATTGTTTTGGGGTTCACCAGACAAGCGTACCTCAACCAACAAGGTTGACACCTCAACAAATGGATGAAAGAAAAGAAAAAGGACTATGTTTTGATTGTGACAACAAGTATAGTAAGGGGCATAAATGTAGTGAGAATAAAGTATTCTACATAGACAATGAAGAGGAAGAAGATCAAGAATTGGAACCATCATAAGATCTAGAGCTAGAAGAGATTACTCCAATTATATCTTGTCATGCATTGACTATCGCCAATACTTCAAAAACCATCAAGATAGAAGGATATATCATAAAGAAAAAGGTAACAATGTTGATTGATTCTGGTAGTACCCATAACTTCATCAATTGCAAATTAACAAAAGATATCAATTGTTTTGTATATCTAACACCAAAGTTTCAAGTAATGATTGTATATGGAGGTACCATAAATTGTTTTGGGAAGTGCCATAGTATTAAGCTCAACGTGGGGGAGTATTTATTGGATAGTTCCACGACTTCCATTAAAATGGGTGGTGCTAATGTTGAATTAGCGGTCCAATGGTTACAATAATTGGGAATAGTGGCCCTTAATTTTCAATATCTTTCATGATATTTTCCTCACAAGGCAACAAAATTGAGCTTAGAGGTATCCAAGGGAAACCATCTAAAGTGATAAGCTCTAACAACATGACAAAATTACTCAAAAAGGGACACCATGGTGTAATTGCACAATTGTTCTCACTATATGTTTAAACATCTATAGCCTACTCTCCAATGGATCTCCAAAAAGTTATCAACAATCATTCCAAAACATGTGGAGAGATGCCTAAGGGTCTGCCACCAACTCAAGGTCATTCCCTTGCTATCCATATGCAACCAGGAAGTGTACGTCCAATCTTCCATGTTTCTTACTTAAAGAAGATAATTGGTGACAAAATCCCAATGCAAAATATTTTATCAGGATTAATGGAGAAGGGAAATCATACTAGAACTAGAAACAATCCTTGAAATAAAGATTAAGAAGCTACCAAATCAAGTAATTACTGAGTACATCATCAAATAGAAGAACCTACCAGTGGAAGAGGCAACACATGAAGATGATTTCTTCATGTAGACACACATGCGGTTGTCAAGTGTTGAGGACAACACTTGTTTTAAGGGGAGGGACATGTTGAGCCCTAGAGAAAGCCCCATACAAATCCCCATGTTATGTATAAAACCCCTTATTAAGACCTAGATATTGGGTTATTACATTTCTAGTGTTATATTTGTATGTCGTCTAGAACCCTTCAATGCACCCTTTCATTATAATTGTACCTTTTGTCTCCTATATATATAACAAAGAGACCTAGTCTTAAGATCATATTATCTCATCTCACATTGTATTCTAAATTGGATATATTGTAAAAGGAGGATTCCCCCTCGAAGTGGATTGTAGTCATTGACTTTTTATCATTTTTAAGGTGTTGGATCATAACAACAATCGTTTTGGTGCTTCATCTCCTATAATTAGAGTTTTGGATATTTAAGGTTTTTTCCTGTTAGGGTTTAGTACTTTATGTTAAAATTCCATTTTTGGACTCTTGTAATGGATTCTTGCAAAAGAGCATAGCTGACACCTCTCTCTTTAGAGATAAGATACCACTGTTCTAGTTAGTTTGTATTGCTTTTCATTTTAAAATCTTTTCACAGTTCATTCATTAATATAATTTGGGTTTCACTATATTACTTTTCTCTCTACAATATTTATGTTTGTGTGTTTCCAATCATATTCTTTCTTTTCATTTCATTCTCTATACAAGCCAGATTAGTGTTATTAGAGAAATCCACTCTTTGTTGTTTCTCAGTGCATGTCCTCGACGAGGTCAAGGTATAGAGAGTTGGGTCAACTAATTTCACTTGGGGAACACTGATCTCGTTGGACCAAGCGACCTCCCATGATTGAATAAAAGAGAGATGATGGAGTAGGAGACACTTTCAAGTTGTTTCTCAAGGAATCCCTTGTGTGATAAAGGAATGAGATGATGGATAATTTTCCCCAAATCCTTCGACGACTACCAACGACTGTCGAGGCATCTTCACAAGCAACCAATTCAGCGATACAACACACTTAAAGGTACAAGTTAACTCTGATATTCCATTATTTGAAGGAAATATAGATGCATATTATTTGGAGAAATGGTTAAATCTATTAGAGGGTTATTACTTTGTTCAAATTTTTTCCGACATAAAAAATATCACCTTCATGCTCCTTAAATCCCTTTCTCGTTTCAAATATTGGTGGGAAGTTCACTAGGAGAGACATGAAAAAGATGAGTCTACAACATTTAGGATATAACCCACTTGGTCAATCTTTGTTGATGTCATAAAGGAGGAATTATACCGTGTTGTAAACTATGATGACTAGTACACGAGATAGACAACTTTGAGTCAATAGAGAGACTAGATAATGCCAAAGTACACCAATATATTATATACCTTGTGCTCAAAGATGAGTATCAAGGACTTCGAGTGGCACTTGGTTTTGAAGTACCATTTTGGCATACATAAATACATATAAAGAGAGATGGATTTCTTAGAAATATCCTCATTGGGGGCCACTTATTGAGCAAAAATTTAAGTAGAGGAATAAACGAGAGTTTGGGTTTGCAAATCCACCGTAATAGAAGCATGGTGAAGGTGTCCTTTGTTGATTTTTCATAAGAGATAATATTATATGTGAATATATATTATTACAATGATGAGTGTACCATATATATAGAACATATGGTGGTCATCCATGAAAGGATGCATCCCTTGGATAATAAATATATATGGAACACTCGTCATAAATAATTATTTATGATATATATAATACGTTATATAAATATATTATTACATTAATAATATTGTTTAATAATTAATAATCATATTGTTAATTATTAATATAGTAGAATGGCTATCTGATGTTGCCCAAACATCAATATCCTTAACTCACAAAACAAAGCATAAATCAAGAAGATCCAACCTCACCACAACCACTCCAAGCTGCAAGAAAAGAAGGGTAATGGGAAGTTGAAGAAGGCCATTGGAAAGTGACATGAGTTCCAAAAAATCCCCTAGCATAACACTGATGAATGATGCTTGAAAAAATAATTGTTGGTTGAGCTGAAAGAAAAATAATCAGACTCTGGCTCATGATCTCAACATAAATCATTTGAGCATTTGAAATGATCCTTCTAATAGACACCAGTTCTCATTCTACCAGACCTTCAACAACCATTCGATATTGATACAGATTCCTCTGGCTATGCCATCGATGCATTCTTCGCTCAACATGGACATCTAATGGCCTATCACAATAATCCGCTCTCTAATATTATTTGTAGGTATCCCACCTATGACAAGGTGATGTACTCCATTATGCAGACATGCTAAAAATGGAAGCATTATATTATGGGAAAGGAAATCATCATCCACACTAATCACAAGCCTATGCAATTCATGTAGACACAAGGAAAGTTATAGAATGATCACCATCATAACTGGTCCATGTACTTGAAAAAATTCCACTTGAACATTAAGTACAAGAAGAGAAGCACAAACCATGTTGTAGATTGCCTCAATCACTCCTCAATTATAGTGCTAACCAGAGTTCTTAACTTTAGAACATACAACAATAGGTTCATGATATCCTACATAAAGCCAATTCAAAGTACAAGTAGTGACATGACCAACATTGTTTTCCACACAAGTTTCAAGTTGGTGATAAGGTGTGGTTGCATTTACAAAAAGAGTGCTTTCCCCATAGGAAGCTCATACCACTTTGATATGGGCCATACACCATAATGAATCTTGTGGGTGAGAATTATTTTGAATTGAGTATTCCCCCTTTCCTCGGCTTGCACTCAACATTTAATGTGGAGATGCTTCAACCATATTTTCCACCCCTATTGGACACTTTAGAGGTGGTTGAGCATTTGGACCCTACAAAACTCAATCTTGACTACAATGAGTAGTCTATAGTGGATCAGATCATGGAAAAAAAGACACTCTTTGATATTGTTCATGGGTATTTCACCTAAGATAAGGAGATGTACTCTAATGTGTAGGTATGCTGACAATGGAAGCATTATATCATGGGAAAGGAAACAATCCTCCACACTAATCACAACCCTATGCAATTCATGTATACACATGGAAAGTTACATAATGATTTCCATCAAAATTGGTCCATTTACTTGCAACAATTCGAGTTGAACATTAAGTACAAGAAGGAAGCACAAACTATGTTGCAAACTTCCTCAACTGGCCCCTGGTTGTGGCGCTAACCACATTTCTTAAATCCCGTGGGAACGAGACCTCCAGGTGGCCCAAATTATATGATAACAACCTTGACTTTGCTAATACATATTAGAAACTATGTGCAAGTAAAAAAGTTCCATACTTTCACCTCTAGGATGCACTCCGCAGGGCTAAGCAAGAAGAGGCAGGAATGCCACCCTAAGCTTAAAGCCCTAGACAAGAATGCACATTTAACTTTAAGCTAATTTTCTTCTAACCTTGAGTTCAAGCATAGATCCCTTTGTCCTGTAATTTAACTTTCGACATTTTTTAAATTTTTATATGATCTATGATTTTGTGCTTTTTGTAATCCAATTATTTCTATGTGAGGTTTTATAATAATAAAAAGAAAATTAATAAAAGAACACAAATAATAAAAGTAAAATCAAAGTTTCTTGTTTATTTTAAGAAAAGGTAAATTAAAATAAAACTAACTAAGCTACAGAAGTTAATAAACTATCCTAAATTGAAAAAACATTAATTTGAAGCCTATGGTGAAGCAATAAATAAATCAAAACAGTTAAAAAAGAAGAAGAAAAGGTTTATATACATTGAATAATTAATGAGTAAAATACATTTACATATAAAACCTTTATGGATTTGGTCTTTTTCCCTTCTAAGGTTTAGGATTTAAAAATAATATAATAAAATAAGAATACACCAAGTTTATGTACATTGATTAGGATTTAAAGATAATATAATAAAATAAAAATATAGCAAGTTTATGTACATTGATTAGATAGTAAAAAAAAATCTTTATGAACATGACTGCTTGCAATAAATATAATTAGTTTGTGTATTTTTTTTAAGATATATATATATATATATATATATATATATATATATATATATATATATATTTGAAATCAAGATGAAAAATAAAATTGAAGAAAATTAAGGAATTTGACCGGAGAACATGTGAATAAAACTAACTGGTCGCCTCCTCGATTCATTACCGGAGAAGTCTGTAAGATATTGAGAGAACGAATCGTTGATTTTAGAGTCACGAGAGCATTTATCCAATGCCAATTCCTTTGCATCTTTCGATCGTGAATTATAAACGTTACCATCTTTCTCATCCCTGTGAAAATATTTGACATTTCCGCGCATCCATAATGGTCATAATGGTCATGTGGTTTGTTGTTGTTGTACGCATTAATTCTTTGCATTACATGCTTCCAATGGAATGGGACTTTGAATATAACCAACTATCTTCATAAAAGGAACGTGACATAATTAATAATATATATGGTATGGAGAAAATGTCAAAATCATAACTCCAAGAATACACTTTATGTTAAGTCATGGGGTATGTTGGGTAAAGTATGTCAAGGCTTTAATGAAGGGTAAGAAATATATAATCATATATTTATTTTTGAGTTGGTGTGATATGGAGTGATTTTGATTTCATAACTCTAAGAGATATGATGCAAATGTTAACAATAAATATCAAATTTTTGGTATGGAAAGAAGTTAAAGTCTTATCTTAAGTGCTATGACTTCCATCATGATTTGAAAGAGAAGTATAAGCTATAGGTAGGATGTATAAAACATATTATGTCAATGTATGAAATATGAACAATGTTTTGGAATGCGAGGAGAAAGAACAATAAGTCATGTGAGTAATAGGTCAAGAGCCACAACAGTTTCAATAAGAACAACGCGCCAATATTTAACGAGAATATGCGAAACTTGCGCAAGTAGTGTGATTGGATAGGGAGCCTGACAACGCTTTGCCGGCTAAATCATGTTGACAAAAATCGTCGTCAACAGGGTGGAAGGGAACTTTTTTGTGGAGAATATAGTAGAAGTACTTTAGAATTATTTTTATTGGAAAAAACTTCAACATAATGTTAGCAAATATATTAGATCATGTATTGCTTGTGCCATTGCTAAACCTACCATTAAGAACCAGGGGATGTACACTCCTCTACCTACCCCAAACAAGCCTTGGGAGTCAATCTCCATGGATTACATGTGAGTTTTTCCCTCCACCAAGCATGGTAACGATTGTGTCGTTATGGTTTTCGATCGATTCTCTAAGTTGGCCATTTTGGCACCATGTAAGAAGAGTGTCACAACCAAAGTCACTACTAATATCTTCTTTGAGTGTGTTTGGGTTCATTTTGGGTTACCATAGACCATGATTTTAGATAGGGATAATAGGTTCCTCAATACCTTTTGGTCCAACATGTGGTCTTTGATGGACACTAAGCTGACCAAATCGACTACCTTCCACCCCCAAACATATGGACAAACATATGCAATCAATAAGATGATTGTGCATATCCTATGCATGTACAACTCCAAGCATCAACATACAAGAGATGGTATCCTTATATATGTTAAAAATAGATACAATATATCCCCCCACAACTCTATTTGCCAAAACCCTTTCCAGGTGTGCTTGAGAGTCAAACCATTGGCCCCCATTGATATATATTTTCCCATTGCATCTTCATAGGAAGAGTCCTATTCTCAGACTAAAGTAGATAGAGAAACCAAAATTTTTGAATGGATCCATAAAATCCAACAACAGGTTCAAAATATTCTACAGAAATACAATGCCAAGTACAAGCAGTGACATATCCAACATTGGGTTCCACACAAGTTTCAGGTTGGTGATAAGGTGTGGTTGCATTTACAAAAAGAGTGCTTCATAGACTCCCATAGGAATCTCAGACCACTTCGATATGGGCCTTACACCATCATGAATGATTTGGTTGAGAATGATTTTTAATTGAGTGTTCCCCCTTTCCTTGGCTTGCTCTTAGTATTTAATGTGAAGATGCTTCGACCATATTTTCCACTCCTATTGGACACTTTGGAGGTGGTTGAGCATTTCCCCCCTATAGAACTCAATCCTGATTGCATTAAGTAGTATACAATGGATTAGATAATGGAAAATAAGATGAACAAAACCCACTAATAGAACATACAACTCTATTGTGTTGTCAAAGTAGGACATCTTCACCAAGACAAGTGGCTCAACAAGAGTCAAAATTAACAAAAATTTCCCCATCTAGTGAGGGAAATTGATGCAATGAGAACCATTATTTACTAAGGGGGGAGGAATGATTTAGGTGAATATCAGTGGACACCCACCTCTTCCACTTACTTAACATGGTTCTCCATCTTGACATTTTTTTTATCTACATTTTTTTAGTTCCTGAACCTCCTGGGTTATTTTGAGGCCTTAAATGATGTTTTTTTTGTCATTTGACCCCTACATAATTCAATCCTGACTACATTGAGCAATATATAGTGGATTAGATCATGGAAACTAGGACAAAGGGCACCCTCCAATAGAACATACAATTCTATCAAGTTGTTAAAGCATGACATCTTCTTCACCAAGGCTAGTGGCTCACCATGAGTCAAATTCAACAAAAGTTTCCCCATTTAGTGAGGTAAGTTGATGCAATGAGGAACATTATTTCCTAATAGGGGAGGAAAGATTTATGTGGACATCAATGCCCACCCACCTCTTTCAATAACTTAACACAGTTCTCCATCTTGGAAATTTTTTTATTTACAATTTTTAAGGTCCTAAACTTACAAGGTCATTTTGAGGTCTTAAATGATGTTTTTTGGTCATTTGAGGGCCAAGGGTAGTTATGGCCCTTCCAGGCCTACCAATAATTTTACTTAGTTATATTTTTCTAATAAAATAGTATGTGCTCCAAACATATATTGTATGCAAAATTTGTGCCCTAGGAAGATGATGCATCAACTAGCCACCTCGAGGCCCACAATCCTTTTGGTGATTCATCTCCTAGAGTTAGGGTTTTGGATGTTTAGGGTTTTTGCCTCTTAAGGTTTATTAATTTATGTTAAAAGTCAATTTTTAGCTTCTTGTAATGGCTTCTTGCGAATGAGTGTAGATGACACCTATCTCTTCAGAGCTAAGCTACCGACATTCTAGCTAGTTAGTATTGCTTTACATTTTATAGTCTTTTCCTATTTTGTTCATTAATAGAATTTGGGATTCACTTTATTACTATGCTCTCTAAAATATTTCTCAATGTGTGTTTCCATTCATATAACTTCCTTTCATTTTGTTCTCTATACAATCTAGATAATATTATGCTTGGAAAAGTGTGCATTCCTAAATATTCCAATCCAACTAGCCCCATAGTGAGTATTCACATTGCTAAGAAATGATAAGAAACACCTTGATTGAACTAGGAGTAAAAATGAACGTCTTGAAAAAGGAAGCATTAGAGAATCTAGAGCTCCAAAGAATCTTGAGACAAATTCCTACTATCCTCCAAATAGCTGATAGTTTCATAATCAAGCTAGAATGAATGTCAGGAGACATTATAGTATCAATAGAGTCCTAGGAGTACCCAACATATGTTATGGTCTTACAAAAAAAATTAGGATAAGAAGGTTACCCTTTGATTCTTAGAATTCCTTGGTTGGAAACCATTGATTCTTATATTTTATGTATAATTGATGATATGACATTTTTTGATGGTCAATCCCACAAAAATATAACATTATATCCACTGTCCATATAGTTCCTAGAAGTTGTAGAAGCAATGTGGATTGAAGATGAAGAAAGAGACACATTTTCTAGGGAACTTCCAAAGCTATCCTTGACATTGATAGAGCCCTAAATTTGAAAGAGTTAGACAAGGATAATTTGATCTCAAAATTTATGTAGAACCTTTATCCTCCAGAGTTCCAAATTATAGAGTTACATCGATAATCTAGTGATGATAGAACTACCAATTAAGGCCACATAAAATCCAAATCTACCAACACTATATGCCTAATTGATGTTCCTACAACTAAAATACCCAAATCACCAAACATTGCAATAGAAGTATTTCCTGTAAAACCTTGAATATCAATAGCCACCTAAACCCTCCTCAGTGGAAAAGGTTGATGAATCTATTACAAAAACACTACACAACCTTTTCATGGAAATACAAGGAGATAATAGGAATTGAACTAAGCATTTGAAGACATCATATCTACATAAATATATCCCATTTGACAACCTCAACACCAAATGGATCCATCTCTTAAGGACATTGTTAAAACAAACCCTTAGAAACTCCTAGAAGTTGATTTCATATACCCTATTTCAGATAGCCAATGGGTTTCTTTGCTAGTTTGTCCCAAAGAAAGGAGGGATATGGAGAGTATGTCTAGACTACACACAGCTTATTAAATAAGCTTGGAAGGACCAATTCCCTTTACGATTCATTGATCAAGTATTTAATACATTTTCTGGGAAAAAATACTTCTTTTTAGATGGTCTCAGTGGCTATAAAAAAATATAGATAGGAATGGAGGACCAAGATAAAATGACATTTACATGCCCATGGGGTATTTTTACCTATAAAGTCCTACCTTTTGAATTATCTAATGCCACTACCACATCTTAAAGAGTTTTCCTCAACATATTTTCAGATCTAGTCCATGATAGTGTAGAAGTATACATGGATGACTTCAGAGCGTATGGAAATACATATAACAAAGCCTTAACAAATTTAGCGAGAGTGCTATAGATATGTAATGATATCAATCTTTCCATCAATCATGAAAAATGATTCATGCTAATGAATGAAAGTATAGTGCTAGCATACCATATTTCAACTATAAGCATAAAGGTAGATCATGCCAAAACTTCAGTCATTCAAGACCCACCTACCCCTACAAAACAACATGATATCTGAAGCTTTCTAGGACATGCTGGCTACTATAGAAGTTTTATTCTTGATTTCAACAAGATAGCTACCCCACTATATGTCCTCCTCACAAAAGATGTTGAATTCTTATGGATCCTATAATGTCAAGCAACCTTTGAGTCTTTAAAAATGAAGTTGGCCTTAGCCCCTGTATTGAAAGGATCAAATTGGAACCTTCCTTTTCACATCTACATTAATGCTTTGGGAAATATTTAGGTGTTGTTTTAGGACAACATCATGCTACATAAAGGAACACCATTTATTTGATCAAAAAGAACATTTTTGGAGAATAATTAAATTACACAATCACTGAAAAACACTTTCTTGTTGTAGTGTATGTGGTCAACAAATTTCAACACTATATAACAAGATACAAAAATTTTGTTCACATAGACCATGCTGCTATTAGATTTCTCATAAAAAACTTGTCATTAGTGGTATATTAGTTAAATGGTTACTTTTGTTGCAAGAATATGATCTAACCATACTTGATAAGCCCGACAAGGAGAATGATATTGTATATTTCTTGTCTCACTTAGAGAATAACCCAAAATAAGGCTTGTTGGATGACACTTTCCCCGATGGAAACTTTACAATGTATATGCATGATTCGAATTGGATCCACACAAGAATAGTTGGATATCGAGACATGCTCTATGATGATTGGAATTGACAAAGTTTGAGGCTATAGAAAATGAATGAGATTGACTGATTGGTGTGAAGGGACCCATGCCATCACAATTAGTGTCAACCGTTGCATTCAATTAAATCATAAGGCAAGCACATGAGATGCGAAGTCAAGGAAGAATATTGTTTAAAAAAAATATTGTATTAAAAAATTAAAACTCTTATGAGACCTCTTCCCTGATGCACTAAAGGAAAAAAAAAAGAGAAGGAGGAGAAATGAGCTTGGGGGAAGTTGAATGGTTGGGGATGCTTGAAATTCCAGCTATACCCCTAGCTGAGCCAATCTCCTATATATGGTTTCCTCACAAGGGAAGATGGGTTATTTGGATGACAATGAAGAGGAATGCTGCCCAAAATTCAATGAGGAGCATAATGATGAACTAAAGAGACTATAACCCGCCCATTGCTGCATAATAAAGAACCTCACAAAGCCAATTGAATGCTAGTTTTCCCATTTGGGTTTCAAGGGTAAATTCTGAGTTTTTGTATGTGATTTTATCTGTGGTTATGTGGTTTTATATGTTTATGAGTTGAAATGGAGTTGATCTATAGTTTAATGGATGCTTGTGTGTTATTTAGCAAGGAGAGATCTGTATCGACTACTATTTGGTGTTGTTTCCCATACATACAGTCCCCATAATCCAATCAACCAACCCAATTTCTCTCTAATTGATTTTTTTCAACCATTTCAGAGATGAAAGATTAATGGTTCTCATTTCAGAGCTGTTGCAAATAAATAAGAAGTTGTTTGTTTAGTTTTCATGGTTGTTGGAGTATTTCCTTACCTTGCAAGTTGCCACTTCACTCCCTGAGCTAAATTTTGTTTTGTTAGTTGTGTTTTCACTCATCCATAGGTTTCTCACTTCCTCTGGGTCGCCATTTCTTTGCTGGCTGGAATTTTATCCATTTCCACTAGTCATTCTCTCCTCGTGGGTTGTGATTTTCTTGTCGATTATTTTTTTTCCAACTTCCCATGGTACGCACACCCTTCCCACAGGTTGTATTCACCCCTTGGTTTGTAATTTCCATGCTAATTGAGCTAATTTATCACTCCCATGACCATATGATCTCTCTAGGCTATGAATTAATTGCTAGCTAAGTCAATTTCTCCTTCCCAGGGCCATTTGCAATCACCCACTAGTTGTTCAACCATCAATTTGCAAGAGGAGGATTGTGTGCTATAAATTCATGTTTGGTTGAGTGATTTCCTTCAGCTTGGTCGACTTCATCTACCTGGTTGACTTCATCTACTTGGTCGACTTTTCATTATCTTGGTCAATCTAATATCTATCCTGTGGACAACCTTTCTCTCTCTCCTTGTTGGTTGGCACAAATTTAATGCATTTTAACATCGTGTAGGCTAGAGTTTGGTCAAAATATTTCACCTATGCACCCTTCACCTATTCTAAGTTATGAGTGTTGGGATATATGTACATGCTAGTTGGAAAACAAAGGAGTGTTACTTATTTTTACTTTGTATGTGATGTAAATTGGATACTCTATGTTAATGAGCTATGATAAGTTGTTTGAAGTATTAGTATAGGCCAGTTCAAGATCATCACTCAAAGGTTCCATTCAAGTTTACATAGTAGTACAAAATGAGACACAGGTTTCTAGAGTAAGTTATAACCATTGCCAATTTCTTTTTCTTGAAATAACTTGAATAAATAACCATTGTCAATTTAGTTTTTGTGAAATCACTTGAACAAAAAACAAGGATATTCTCCCATTTCCCATGAATCCATATTGGTGAAATGTACATGCTATAAGCCTACCATTTATGGATCATATGGTATTAGATTGTAAGTTCAAAAACACCTAGTCATACTTGTATGGTAAGTACATGGAGTGAGTAAAGAAGAAGTGGACGAGAATTGTTTCCAGGGATAGAGAAAAGTCTAGAGCACCAAGAATTATGGACAAACATCATGGATAAGATGAGGAAGAATATCTCAGGGTCATGTTTATCAACTTGAGTAGAGCCTAGACACATTGACATCGATGGTGTCACATCTATTGACAACAAAGGGTATGGAAACACCTCCAATATAGGGTTTTCATGAAGACCCCAATAAGAGGAAAATAAACATAAAATATAGTGGAATACTGAGACAAATATGGGAGAATGAAACTATAGCACAAAAAAGGTAGCTTTCCATGTGGAGGCCATGGTGGAAATCAAGATATATAATAGGGAGGTTGATTCCATCAAGCTGAAATAGTGGCTATAATATATGGATGTATGCTTCAACATGAATGAAGTAATCATGAAAAATATATTGCATAATTTGCTTGGCTGAAGCTTGAAGACCATGATTTGGCATGGTGGGAGAGTAATGCAATAGTTAGAGAATTGGAAAATGAGTCAATGATGATAAATTTAGAGGTGTTCAAAGGAATGATCAAAGACCATTTCTACCCAATCAGATATGAGTAACACTAAAATATTATATGGCATTACTTTAGGCAAAGGCAAGGACAATCGGTGGAGAAATTCACCACAAAGTTCAAGAAGAGAGCTATTCAACTCGACGTCTCCATGAAAAGCATAAAAATGGTGATCAAGTACTTGGGCGCATTGATACCTTAGATTGTAAATAAACTGATTCTATTTATACCAAAGATGATTGATAAGGTCAATGTTCAAGCACAATACCTTGAGGGAGACAAGTGGAAGCGATAATCAATCACACACATGAAAACAAAACCATAGGAGCAACATAAAAAGAAGAAAAATAAGAATAAATGGAGTAGGAAAAATATTTTGGTAGAGAAACAAGAAGCAATACCCTCTTCCAAACAATGCAAGGGATGGGATCGAAAGGGACATACTAAGGAGGACTATTGGAAATTTCACCCTGAGAAAAATACCAAACATTTACATAAGAAGAAGAAGAAGAAGAAGAAGAAGAAGAAGAAGAAGAAGACATTGATAACAATGGATGTTGAAAAAAGGGTGGACAACAACTCATACCTACAAGGGAAGATAATTTGCACTAATATTAAGAAAGATGCAACATTAATTGGCTACAATCATGAAGAGGAGGAGATGACTAAGTTGTTCTACATCAAAATCCACACGAAACCGAGCAAGGTGGATTGTTTGTTCGATCACGGTTCAAAATCCAACTTAATATCTAGACAATTGGTTGAGAAGCTTGGGATAGAGACACAAGATCATCTACAACCATATTCCCTAGGATGGGTAAGGCAATATGTGGAATTGAAAGTGAAAAAATAATGAAAATTCAAGTTTTTGATCAACCAAAACTTTGTTGATGAAGTGGTTGCATATGTGGTTCCATTGGATGCATGCGAAGTCATATTGGGAAGTACATACTTGTATGTGAGATATGATATATTTAGGAGGAGAGAAAATGAGTATAGGATAGTCAAGGATGGAAAGTAATATTCCATAAATGCACACACAGACAAATCCAAACTCTCTATAATTAGTGCTCACTAGGAAAAAATAATCATGGGCAATACAAATAAGTTTCTCTTGTTTTTTTTGAGAGAAGGAATGTAGTAAAGAGAAGGAAACAAGTTGGAGATGAAGGAATAACTGGAAGGATTTAGTTGAAAGTAGCATCAACAACTGATTAAATCCTATAGGGAAGTGTTTCAATATCCTTATGGATTGCCATCTAAATTAGAGGTTGATCATGAGATTCAGTTGTTTCCAGAGTCACCACTTCCCAGCATTGGGTTGTGTAGGCAGTCCATCATTGGAGCATATGAAGTGAAGAAGTAGCTAAAAATTGTTGGAGTAGGGAGTCATCATACCGAACACATCACCATGTGGTTCACCCATAATCATGGTGCCAAAGAGGGATAAAAGCTAGAGAATGTGCATGGATGACCATGGCCCAAAAAAAATTGCCATCAATAATATATATACTCTACCAAGGATTGATGAATTTATGGATCATTTACAACAAGATAAATTATTCACCAAGATATATCTCAAATCGTGTTACCATCAATTGAGGATAAAAGTGGAAGACACGTGGAAGACAACATTCAAAAGAAGACACGGTTTGTATGAGTGGTTAGCAACACCGTTCTATTTATGTAATGCACCTGCAACTTTCATGACAATGATGAATGGTGTGATATTCCATTTCATTAACTCATTTGTGATAGTATATTTGGATGAGATACTAATATTTAGTAATACATGGAAACATCACTTCTCACATGTGACAGATGTATTAGATACCTTACGAAAGAATAAACTAATAACCAATTTGTATAAATGTGAGTTGGGGAAGATGTCCTTGATATATATTGGACACATGATTGGTGGAGGAGAGTTGAGAGCGGATCCAAAGAAGATCACAACCATCACCTAATGGCCTAATCCCATAAGTGTGATAGAACTTAGGAGTTTCATGGGAGAAACCCAATACTTAAGGTAGTTCATTTCAAATTTTTCCATAGTAGCAACACCATTGTATGCCTTGAATACCAAAGGAAATAGATTTCATTGGGTTAGGCCACAACAACAAGCATTTGAAGAATTGAAGAAGAAGATCAATGCTCCTTTTCTCTTAGCCATGCCAAATTTGCAAGTACCTTTTCAACCAAAGATATATGCATGTGGGTATGCATTAGGAGTAGTGCTCATGCAAGGAGGAAGGCCTATGTGTTTCCATTCATAGTTGTTTCATGGAACATTACTTGAATACCCCATATATGATAAGGAGATATTTGCAATTGCACAAGTGGTGAAAAAGTGAAAGCACTATCTCCTAGGAAAAGAGACCATCATACACATGGATCATCAACCCCTTTATAACTTGCAAAGATAGATCAAGATGCAACAAGTGAGTCATTACAAGTGGTTGGTATTCTTGCAACAATTCAAGGTTAAAAAATTCCAAGCTAGAGATTGGGCACTCCTATATGACTCTATATTGAAGGAATTCAAAGGAAAGCTGAGAACCAAATGGCTTTGACCATATGAGGTTGATCACATATTCTATAATGGCTACGTGAGGATAATGTTAAGCCCTAATATTGGCTCATTACCCCTTAATTGGGGCATATTAGATTAGTAATGCTATTTTATTTATGTCGGATTTAGGCCATTAGTTGTAATTTAGATTAGTAATGTTATTTTAATTATGTTGGCTTTAGGCCATTAT
>ML786153.1:180165-210644 GCA_009831015.1 Picea engelmannii | reverse complement strand
AGAAGAGGTACCGGGTCTACCTCCGAGAAGAGACATTGACTTCTCGATAGAGCTCGCACCAGGAGCGGTGCCGGTGTCTAGGACACCCTACCGGATGAGCACACCTGAGTTAGTGGAACTCAAATTACAATTGAAAGAAATGAGGGAGAAGGGTTATATTCGACCCAACGTGTCCCCATGGGGAGCACCAGTCCTGTTTGTGAAAAAGAAGGATGGCACCCTTAGACTATGTATAGATTATAGAAAACTTAATAAAGTAACCATAAAGAACAAGTACCCCTTGCCCGGGATCGATGATCTATTCGATCAGTTGGGAGGCGTGTCTATTTTCTCAAAGATTGACTTGATGTCGGAATACCATCAAGTCCGAATCAAGGGTGAAGACATCCATAAAACCGCTTTCCGAACACGGTATGGTCATTATGAGTTTGTGGTAGTGCCATTTGGGTTAACCAATGCCCCTGCCACTTTCATGTGCTTAATGAACAATGTACTCAGTAAATTTTTAGATAAGTTTGTACTAGTCTTCATTGATGACATATTAATCTACTCTAAGAATAGAGAAGAACATGAAGAGCATCTCAGACTTGTGCTACAAGTGCTAAGAGAGCATCAACTCTATGCTAAATTCAGCAAATGTGACTTCTTTTAGAAGCAAATACATTACTTGGGACATGTTATGTCCGAGGAAGGGGTAATAGTAGATCCTGACAAGATCAGGTCTATCATGGAATGGCCTACCCCAAATGATGTCTCAGACATCAGATCCTTTATGGGTTTGGTGGGATACTATAGGAGATTTATAAAAGGATTCTCCAAGATTGGTTGTCCAATCACTGCCCTCCAGAAGAAGGGGACAAAATTTCTATGGACACAACAATGTGGAGAAAGATTTCAAACCTTGAAACATCTACTAACCCATGCACCCGTGTTGAAAATCGCTGACCTAGAAGCTGACTCCCTTGTGTGCATAGATGCCTGTAAGGAAGGGCTCGGAGGAGTCCTTATGCAGGAAGGAAAGGTGATCTGCTATGAATCCAAAAAATTGAATGAACATGAGGTCAACTATGTGACTCATGATCTAGAACTGGCTACCATAGTGCATGCCTTAAAAATGTGGAGGCATTACCTCTTGGGAAGAAAATTTGTACTTATGAAAGATCACTGTGGATTACGGTATTTGTTTGACCAACCAAATCTCAATGCTAAACAAGCTAGATGGATGGCCCTCCTTAGCGAATTTGATTTTGAAATCAAACACATCAAAGGGAAGGAAAATAGGGTGGCCGATGCCCTTAGCAGAAGCATGAAAACAATTCACCTGGCATCGGTGAGTACCTGCGAGACAGATGTCAAGAACAGAGTCAGAAATTCATAAGAGACAGATCCCTTCGTTCAAACTGTGACCCTGTACCTACAGCAAGAACCCACTGGAGTAAAATATGAAGGCTACCAGATGACCAAAGGAGGTCTTCTCACCTACAAAGATAGAATGTACATTCCAAATCGTGATGACTTGAAGAGGTTCATCATGGATGAACTACATAAAAGACCCTACACTGGTCACCCAGGATACCAGAAAATGATCACTGCCACCTGGAAACAATTTTATTGGCCTAGATTGAAGAAAGACATAGCCAAATATTTGGCCTAATGCATAGAGTGCCAACAAGTTAAAGCATAACATCGACACCCAATAGGACTATTACACCCTTTACCCATCCCAGAATGGAAATGGGAACCATCTCCATGGATTTTATCACTGGATTGCCGACTTCAACTAAGAAGAATGATGCCATTATGTGGTGGTGGATAAACTGAGCAAGTCCGCTCATTTCATCCCCGTCAAATCAACCTGCAAGGCAATAGATATCGCCCAAATATTCATGAAAGAGATATTCCGACTGCACGGTATGCCGAGAGAGATAATATCTGACAGAGACACAAAATTTACTTCCAATTTTTGGAAATCACTGATGGTTGGTTTGGAGACCAAATTGTTGTTCAGCACTGCCTATCACCCTCAAACCGATGGACAGACAGAAAGAGTGAATCAAATATGAGAGAATATGTTAAGGATGCATGTAATGCATCAACCCAGGAAATGGGAAGACTACCTGCCATTGGTAGAATTCGCCTACAACAATGACTATCAAGCATCCGTAAAGATGAGTCCCTTCGAGGTCCTCTATGGTAGGCCGTGTAATACTCCAATCAGCTGGAGTAATCCTGTAAATAGGATTTGTTTTGGACCCGACATGTTGAAATATTTGGAACAACAAGTGACTCAGATAAAACAAAATCTGAAGGTCGCTCAGAACCGACAGAAAAGTTATGCTGATCAAAAGAGAACTCCAAGATAGTTCAAAATGGGAGACCATGTATATCTCAGAATTAAGCCCATAAGGAGTTCCCTGAGAATGGGAGCTTGTGCCAAGTTGGCACCCCGGTATTGTGGACCCTTTGAGGTTCTAGATAGAGTGGGACCTGTAGCCTATCGGCTAGCACTTCCTCCCACAGTAAAATCACATAATGTTTTCCATGTTTCATTATTGAAGAAATATGTACATGATGCTAATCATATAATTGACTGGTCTGTGATCCAGGTGGAATCGGAGGGAGAATTTCTACCAGAACCCCAATGCATACTGGACAGAAAGGAAACCCCTCTCTGGAACAGAACCATTGCACAGGTCAAGGTGCAGTGGAAACATTTTGGCCCAGATGAGGCTACATGGGAAATGGAGGATGGCATGAGACATGCATATCCGATTTTGTTTACTTCTGTACATGCAATTCATGTTAGTAGATAAGAACATCGAGGACGATGTTCCTTTTAAGGGGGAGGGAATTGTAACACCCTGTTTCCCCCAGTTTGTAAAAATAACTGTACTGGCCAAGAACTATGGAAAACTCATAAATCTGAATATGTGATGTAAATGGACCTTGAGTAAAAGGTGAATAAATGTGAATAACATTATGAATTTTATTGCAGGACTGCTGAGAGGGGACATGCAGAAAAGAGACCACGATGGCGGTGGAAGGCACCTGAAAAGGTGGCGTTAACTTCCACCGAGAATTAATACTGTATTTGGACTCCACTGGCCCGGAGAACCAAAAGCGGCTCACTGGCTCCGAATTAAATGCCTCGCAGACTGGTAGGTAGATAGCTCCTCAGGAATTAATGAGGGATGGGGAGGTGAACCGCCCATCCGTAGAGCCATCATGACTGGCCAGTGCGAGGGTAATCGTGCCACACGCAACCTCACAAGAGGATAAGGTGTGGGGTAGAAGCGATTGGGGGGCAAACGCGAGGGGAGAACTCTGGCATTATGCAGAGTGAGTGATAGCAGAGAGGAGGGATTGCAACCTTCGCTCCTGGTCACTGGAAAACAGAGACGCAGTCTCACAACATCATGGTCTCAACTCGGGGGTGGCTAGTGGTAAATCCGTTGGGAGTCGCTAAGCCTACGGTTAGGTGGAAACGAGCACCCCTCTCAGCAGTTGCTTGACCCTGGTGTTATCTCTGATAAGTGTTTTTCCTCTGGCATCTTGATATATATATATATATATATATGTTCTTATTCTGACAATTATGCTCATAAGCTGTGAAACTGTAAATGATTTCATTATAAGAATGACTGTATGGTGTTTTGATCAGTATTAGTAGTTGTATATTTATATGGAAAGACTACGTATGATTTATGTCTTCATGAATTCGTTATTTGTGTGCGTACTGATAAAATTCAGACTTCACGTCTGGTTCTCGGGAGGACGACATCCTTACATACCTCAGGTAGTACCCTGAGTAAATCTCCCCATAGAAATACCTTCCTTGAAAAGCCCATCAAGAACAGGGAAGGCGGTTGTGAAGGCGTAAGGCCTTAGTAACCCTGCATAAGGAGGAACGATCCTCTTGAAAATCGAGATGACAACATAAGGATGAAGTAACGAATCGACGAATGAGATCCCGTCGGGAGATCTGTGGTCACTCACGACCGTCAGATCAGAGGAAGGAGATGGAAAGTTAAGTACCTTAACCTTATAGGTATTATTCGACGGACGAGATTCCATCGGGGAATCTGCGATCACCCACGACCGTTAGATTAGTAGGAGAGTGTAGGGCGTTAAAATGCCTTACCCCTTTGTTTTCTGTGTTTTCGTGGGCAGCGAGGAATTTGGGACCGTAGATCTTCAAGGTCCATGAGATTATCTGGACCGTGGATCTTTTCCACATCCAAGGAGTCATGGAAGAATGCATGGGTAAGAACCGATCTGGGTCGTCAGATCTTGGCTGGAAAAACCCGACAGCCGTTGGATCTATCCGGTGTTACCCGAGGGTTAAAAACCCCCGTGAATCGGGAATTGCGGGATCGGGATTCCTGTTGACAAGAGTTCGGGACTTTCCATTTTGGAAACCTCGGAGTAGATCTGAGCCGTCCGATTAACGGAGGCCATGTGTCGTAAGATCTCCCATTTCGGGAAATCGGGAATCGCGGAATCGGGATTCCTGTTGACAAGAGTTTGGGACTTTCCATTGTGGAAACCCCAGAGTAGATCTGAGCCGTCCGATTAACGGAGGCCATGTGTCGTAAGATCTCCCATTTTGGGAAATCGAGAATCGCGGAATCGGGATTCCTGTTGACAAGAGTTCGGGATTTTCCATTGTGGAAACCCTAGGATAGATCTGATCCGTCCGATTGACGGTGACCACGTGTCGAGAGATTAACCGCATCGGGAAACCGGGGATCGAGGATTCGGGAGTCCCGAGATCGAGAGTCTGGACTCTCGTGATGATAAACCCCGATGAACAAACAAGATTCTTTCGGAGGATCTCAGGGTCTATAATGACCGTTAGATGTGGAGATGAGACGTCCACTTAAGCCAGGACGTGAATATTCTTTAGGATAAGCGGCGAGCAGATATGGACGGCCAGAGTCCACCCGCCCAGATCAACGACTGAGGTTCCATTTCGGAGCCCCCTTACTGTTCTGCCTTTAGCGGTAGGGGGGGGGGTCCAGAATTGGACGCGCAACTCTCGAACGGTCGAGATTAATTCATCATGATCAACGACGCTCAAGTGGATTCCAGACCCCCCTTGCCATTCTGCCTTTAATGGGGGGGGGTCCAGAATAGTGTGGCGTGTGAGTGGGCCCCCCCTCCTGTCATGTCGACTACCGTGTCGAGTTTCCCTTTCTGCCACCTGTATTCCAATTAACCGCACGACGGGGCTGTTCTCACTGGCGGTTCTCTACCCTTGTTGGGATTTGTTCCTATTGGCCATTTGCTGACCCTGTAGGGATTCGTCCCCATTGGCCGGTTGCTATCCCTGTCGGGGTTCGGTGGTTGCAGAGTCGGACGATTAGAAATTACTGTAACGTCGAGGCGTGAAATACAAATAGGCACTACGTTCCAATTGAATCGTGAACATGACCCGCGATCACATGGGAAATAAGAAGGAGAGAGAAAGATCCAGCTTACGCTGGGCCTCCATGGATAATTAGGGGTCCTGGTCCGGCAGAAGACCAGAAAAACCCGATTTAGGTAGTGGGTATGTGACATTTACCAATGGTGATATACATGACTTAGATATAGACAATTCTGAAAATGAATGGAAGGGTGCATTGAATATATATGCATTTAGAGTTGCACTCATGCATAGTAAGTGGTAGAGTTGCACTTATGCACGATAGAATTGTTATGCTTGAATGAATTTGTTGAATGCATTTTTATGCATGCATGAATATATGTTATTGAATGAAAATGAGTATGCTAACAACTAAAATATCACAGTTCTTACTAACTCATGGAGTTGAGAACATTTCAAGGGCTGATAAACACTGCAACAGGAAAGTTGCAAGTCAAGTAGTCACAAGAGCATTGGCTGCAGGGAATTTTCGTTTAGAAAATAAAGTAATGAAAAATAATGATGATGAAATAATGAAAATCCTAATGGATGAAAATTCCTATGCAAAGAATGATAATTCATTCTATTTAATAAACATTTTGATAGTTGTGATTGAATTGTTAAGTGTAGACAATTCTAAGATCACTTTGTAAGCTTTTGGTACATATTGCAATGGAAGTATATTGTACAGGGAATACTGATAATCTGTTGGCTAAATGCAAGATGGAAGCATTGCAGGAAAAGTGGTCTCAAGTATGGTGATGTAGAAATCCATAATAAAGATTGATGCTTGTTGTTGCAACAACCAAGAAAATTATGAAATAGAATTTCATATTTTGGGAAAAAAAAATGAAGTTTTCTTATGAAATAAAGAACAATGGAATTTCTAAATGAAATTGTTATGGTATTGTCCCATGTTGATTGTATGTCTGTGATACATATGAGATGATGGTCTTGAAGTTGGAATGCTTGGGAAGAACAACTATTGTTGGAGACATTGGAGCATTATACATGCAAAACCTTGGTGGTGTTCTAGTAATGAGTTGTTGCTCTCCTTGTGTGTGAAAGCCTTGGCAAGATGGATCATTGAGGGACTGTGTAGCAGTGAAGGAATACATGAGCCTAGAAGGGTGAGTACAACAAGAAAGAGGCAACTTAGGGGTGATTATGGCATGATAGATATAATCATGAGGGTGTGTCAAATGGAACGATGAGTTGAATTCTTTCCTGGAGCAGCTCTATGGAATAGAGAAAATGAATTCCAACAACAGTATGAATACATGAATTGGTACTTGGAAAGTGGAGCACCAAGAAGACAACAAGATTCCGACAGAAAAGGCTTGGAGTTTTTTCAAGAATTTTGAATTGTACATGGAATATAATGCACTGGGGATAATGCATAAATAAGGGGGAGGGGAATGTAATACCCCAGGTCGATCCCCAGTTGTAAATGTAAATATGTTTTATAGGCTAGTGAGTTAGGTTATTATAGGTCAGAAGGATTATATGATTGTTAGGCTAGAGAGGCTAGATGCTAAATTCCAATGAGCCTATTGTTGTAACATGTAAACACTCATATCATTAATAAAGTACATCACTACTGCAGACCGACCTGCAAATGAGTATGGGGGGATAAAATCCACTAGAAAGGGAAAGGGGGCTAAGAGTCTAGGAAATGGGCTAAGCTAAGGGGGGTTAATCCCAATGGAATATTATATTATTATTCCTTAAAGCTAAAGTTATGGATATAAATATATCCTAAGATTCTAAAGTAGGGACAAGGGAGTCCCTTGTGTGACATGTGTCTTAAATGACACATGCATATATATTTGGGGATAATGTAATTCCCATCTTTTGGCTATCATTCATTCATCACTCTTACCTTTCACTCCTCCATGCTACCATCAGTACTGGTACCTAGTATTGTTGCATGTTGAAGAGGCAGGTTGTCAGGAACATATGTTGAAGAGGTGGGTTGTCAGATTCATATGTCAAAGAGGCGTGTTGTCAGCCTTGTATGTCAAAGAAGCGGGTTTTTAGGCCCTTGAGTAGTTTTCTCTGGGTGATAAACTACTCAGAGTTGTTCCCCGGTGCATTGGGCAATAACTACAGGGCTCTAAGACTTCCTGTACGACATGTTGTTGAAGACTCAAAAGGGAAGTGGGGCAACTGAGGGACTGTTCAGTAGAGAAGGGGCACACTTCCTCGAGAGGAACAAGCATGTGGAGAATGAGAGACTACAGACTAGTTGCAATAGTTGGGCACTTGGACTGAGCGATTCTACAAATTATCAAACCTTAGACTGGCTTAAGACTCCCTTTTCCATGTTAGAGTTTAGCTCTAGCTCGGGCATGACCCACTGCTAAGATTATGAGCAGTATGGTCTATGGCTAGGAGGAATGCAGAAGGTCTGCACACAGTTGGTGTTTATTTCATGAGATAAGTGTATTTCATGAGCTTATTTTATTTATTGTGTGTATAATTATGGGTTTCCTGTTATGGAATCTATGTGATAATTGCGTTTATAAATTATTATTGTTATTCTGCTTAACTATGTTCATATGCATAACATAACAGTGAAATTAAAGGTATCAGAATTCAAAATTTGGATGTGACATTGCCCAACAGGGAGCTAGGGATGCTACAAAGTGGTATGAGAGCAATTTTTTTCGGTTGTTGGCAATGGGGACATTACAAAGTGGTATCAGAGTTGTGGAAAAAGAGAATTTTGTGTGGAGTGGCCCAGCCTGGGTGGCTAGGAATGTTACACTAGGGAACATGATTCGCCTAGTAAAACTTTATAAAGTTAAAGTGGAAAAAAGGGGGCATGGGTCCTAGGCTAATAAAAATCACTTTAAAATTATAAAGTGAGAAACCCACTAAAGTGACTTTAACAAAATAAAATAAAAGAGTGAGCGGGAAAAGTCTCAAGCAAGTATTAAAAAGGAAAATGAGGAGTCTCTCCTCATTCTTGCATTTTTACACTTGAGATTTTTTTTTTGGGAGAGCTCTTGGAGAAAGAGTCTAGGGTTTGAGAAACCCTTCATTGCTTACTGGTTTTGGTGTTGCAACAATACACCCTAGCTAGTCTTGAGATCAAAATCACTCATATTTCGACATTGTGCCTCAATGTGGATGAATGTTCTCTTTGGAAACAAAGTTCTTCATTTTATAGAAAATTTTTCTTGTGGCAGTGGAGAGTGTGGTATTGTGGTTTAGACCTCTCATTTTGGAGCCGAGTGTTGGGATGAAGAGGTCGAGTTTTCCTTGTAGAAACAAAGCTACACGGTGCTGAGTCATTTTCCTCATTCCTAGGCTAAATATCCCTCACTTTGGGACAAAGACCTGACTGTGGGACAAAGTTTGAAGGAAGAAGGAGTGAGTTTCCAGTGGTGTAGTTGTGCCATAAAGGAGAAGCCAGTTCATGTGATAGAGGGGCAATTTTATCACAAAGAGACGGGACAAGTTATGCACACAAATGTCGCAGACTTCAGTTGAAGGTAAAATCCTCTCAACACATGACTGCTACTTACAAATAGGAGGTTGATTTTCTTCTTACGGAGGTGAAGATTCATATTGGGGTGTTTTCCTTGACTAAGAATGGATATATTTGTTGTTGGGAACATATTGTAGTTGTTAGGAGGGAGAAAATCAAGTGTAGTCATATCCAACAGAGTAACTAGGTAATATCTCTACAAGTTGGACAATCCCCATTCACCTACTGTGATGCTATTGGGTTCACTGCAACACCTATATGACTTACATATCAACGTGGTAGATATAACACTCAAGCAAACATATCAAGTTTCCATTATTTAGTTAGATGTATTGTTTCTATAGTTTTCCTTGATGCATTTTTTGTTATAACTCTTTAATGAAAATACTTATTTGGGAGTTTCTACATTGGTGTTTTTACTACATTTCATAGCAGAATCGAGCTTGTTAGTATATTCTCTGTGGGTATCTTGTTGAATACAAATACTTTGATCAATTTTTTACACCATTACACTTGAAAACAAACAAAATATCAACAAGGAACACTACAACATTAAAGAGGAAACATGACCATTAAAGAGTATTAAAGAGGAAACATGACATGAAAAACCAGTTATGAGGAAAGATGATGTCGAAATGACGAAGACACATAGTAATAAATGAAAAGCACCATAGAGATTGTAACAGATTGACAAATCTAGAACAAGATACACCGGATGATTCATAATTAATGCAGGGTTAAGGAAAGTATTGAATGCAAAGAACTAATGGATTAGATGACAAGTTTAGGTGCCAAGGTAAGCTAATGACTGGCGATGAGGTATAAATGCAAGTGAAGGGTTGAGGAGGAGAGGTTATTGTCAATTACAGTTTGAACATAGATCCAAAAGAGAAGGAGTTGCAAATCCGAGAGAGTATTGCAGAGTTGCAGACATTAGTCACAAGAAGATTGTTGCAGAGAGAGGGCACCGCCCAAGGTAGCATCATCAACATCAACACCAAAGAAACAACACAGTAAGTCGTCAGTATTACTGGTACAGGAAGAAACTCTAGGAGCGTCCTTACCAGTGCCGAATCTGAGAAATTTTCCAAGGTATTACATACCACCAATGAAGCCATCAACAAAGACGGTCCACCCGCAAAAGGTAGAAAGGATGCAACATACATTTGAGAAGGTCTATAAAGAAATCTGAGAGGCTCAGACAGAGATAGAGGCCCTAGTTGAAGAACAAGTAACAAAGATAAGCGAAGCCATTCAAGGCTTCCACAAGCATATAGTTGACTTAGAAGCATGCATGACACCGAGTACTCCACCAGAGGAAAGGGAGAAAAGGGAATAGATAGTGACCATAGTTGTGGAGAGAATTAAACGTATGGAAGCAGAATGTGCTAAGATCTATGCAGAAATCATGGGCGTATGGATGCAACTAACTGAATACGTGGAGCTACAAGAGATTAGGCAGAAGATATGGGTTGTGCAGGACAAGGCACATAAGCTTAAAGAAGTAATGGGTACATTACCGCCAGCAGAGGTGGTAACAAAAATGGACGAGAACATGAAGTTATATTAAGAAATGAATCAGCTAAAGGCAGAGCAACATGATCGTGCACAAAATATTGAGTTATTGTAAGAAGAATCCTATAGGGTGACAACAAAGTTAGCAGTCATTCAAGGTATGGTCAAACAGGTAGTAGAAGAAAGTGTTGAGAATTTGAAGGCTCAGATTACTGCCAAAACAATAGGCACAATTTTCCAAAAGGAGACAGAGGTAAGGGAGAAGGCCATGACAACAAGGAAAACATTCGAGAAGTTCATGATGAATTGAAAGAAGGCCTGAGTGGCTCGGGATGAGCCATAGGTGAGTGTGAGGGGCCTGTTGGATAGACGTTTTGGATAAGTTTTGGTATCTGCGTCATAACAAGTCAAATAATAAAAGGAAGTTAGAAGATGGACCAGACCACACAACAAGTGCACCTTTTGCGGAGTCAAAGCACATGGAACGAGGAAAAGCAGCGAAGCGACGCGCAAAAGATGAAAATGGTTATAGACCATTGGGTTTCCGGGGACATTCTATAATGGGATTAGCCCCATTTTTATGTATAAATATGTAAAGGTCTAGGGTAGATAGGGAGTTCAAATAATGAAAGGTTGTTTTTTAGTGAATAGAGAGTTCATGAGCTCGAGCTTTTGGCTAAGTGTTCAGATGTTTTGGGTTATGAATGAGGTTTTCAGGGGTTCGGCTTGCACTGCAACAAAATGTCCGAGGCATGCTTGGGTAATGTTTACTGTTACATCTTTTTGTAAGTGCAGTGCATAGTTGTAAGGAGATTGCAAATGAATAATAAGAAGCTAGTTGTTGTCGATGTAGCCCAGCTTGGGGTGAATCACGTTAAAACCTTGTATTTTAATGTGATGCTACGTGTGTTATGTTTCTGATAAATATGTTGGATGGTTAGTATGGATCTATTTACTACTGCACAATGATGATGGATGCTTAATATTATGAATATGTCATTGATATATGTTTCTATGATACTGCGCACTTAAGTTGATAAGGAATGAATGTATGTTAAGTGGAGTAATGTCGCGGACAAGGTATATTGCATGATAAGTAACTATTAAGTAATGGAAATTGTGCACACAGTAAAGGAATGAACAATGCATAGTATGGACATGTTGAATGCCTCACTTCCCCTCATCACTATTGAAACTTGGTTCCTACATCCCCTCTAAATGCCTCAGGTGAGACTTCACTTGCTTGTAGGTGATGCCGAAAGGGCCGGTGTCTAAGGGTTTTGTTGGTTTGTTATATTTGAACCTAGGGTCTACCCACTGTGCACCAACACTCCATGAGATGGAGTATATTAATTGCATGTACCTGTATCTATGTAACATGTAAAGGGAATATCACTGTAAGACTTGGCTATGAATGCATACCCCTTTGCCACGTGTCCCTAATGATTTGGATAACTTGTTTGGTATAGTGTAGAAACCTCTATTATAGAGTTGGTAAAAACTTGGAGGAGTGGGCCATGTGTTGGTTGGATGCTCTATGAATGGACCATGTTGGTTGTAGACTCTAGGAGGTGTCTAGAAACCAATTTTTTTTACATTCAAGGGGAGTTCATCAAGAAGTTGAATGAACCATGCACACGAAGGACATCATATTAGACTAACGGTTAGGTACCCATGCATTCTGGTGGATTGTTGTTCCTTTATATGGACTTTGACAGTTTGGTGATGTCTGCATGATCAATGTACAAGGTGAAAGTGCCAGGATGGACCCGATATAGACTTTGGTGATCAAGAGTTTCTTTGATTCAAGATGGACCATTTGTTGCATAGCAGTGGATGATGATGAACATCTCACCTGACAAATATTAAGTAAGTAGTCATTAAGGAGGAGTATTGGAATAATGTGTGATCATATTTGTGGTTATTATGGTTATTGGTCATTATTAGGTAGTACTTGTCTTATGTGTGATCATATTTGTTGTTGTTATGGTTATTGGTCATTATTGGGTAGAGTTCATCTCTACACAAGGAGTGTGTTTCTATACTTTAGGAGGTTGTTAGATCTACTTGGATATGGGAGATTCTCTCCAACTAGTTAGCTCCTAGTTTAGTGTGTGGTTGAAATATTCTCTCAATGGTTGTTAATGTGTCTATTTTGAGACAACATTCATATATTTATTGATCTACTATTACATTGATTTAATCTAGCCCTCAACACAATTTTTGGTGTATGCAATAATGTCTAGTGAACATGATTTAGATTTATCAAAAATATTTATAATTCATTTATTCTTTTCAAGATATTATATTTTGAAATATAAATATAATGGTTTGAATTATAATATTTTTGTTAATAATTAAAAAAATATTAAATTTTATGAACTTTCCAAAACTAATAACATGATAATGAACAGATATTTAAAAAATAATAAAATTTATTATATTATTGAGAAAATAGTAAAACAGCAACCAGTTAATCCTGTATGTTTAGAGAATAAATCCCAAAAGCTCTCCTGCTGGCCATTTGAAACATACAGCACACCAACTTTCGGATTTCAATATGGTGACATAGCTCGCTCAGGACAGAACTGCGCTTTCCCAGTTCAATAAATGGCAGAGAATAACAGTCATGAGAATTATTGTCAATGAATCTCCCAATCCGGATATAATGCAGCAATGGCCATTGAAAGCCAGGCTGAGCCAGGATGATCAGTCTTTAGGAGAATCATTGGGAAGCTTCTTCACGACCAAAACTGGGCACTGCGCGTTACGCACACAATGATCACTTACGCTGCGAAAGAGTGTCCTGCAACATCAATATTACCCTAAATAAATCATAATGGCCATTAATACGACAGCATGTTTTATTTTTTTAAAGATTATACATGATTGGAACTAGTTATTCTGGGTAACATGCCTTATACGGTCTGACCTAATCCTTCAAGTTAATTAACACCAAAATAACGCTCGATCCTTGGAGTTAATTAACAACAAAATTAACAAACAACCAAAATAACAATTTCACCGTTTGAGAGCTCCGTGTCCATGGCTGCCAACAACCAGAAAATCAGATCTGTGCCTTTTCACTGCTTCACAAAGCACATCTCTCGGATCTCCTTCAACCGACTCTGCTTCTGCCATGATCTGCTATATTCATTACAAATTAATTTTTATTACACTGAAAACCTTGCAGATTACAATGAAAACTTTGCAGAAAACTTTAAGGTATTTCTTCTCATTTTTAAATATCACTTAGTAAAAATCCAGCTGAATAAGGTACTTGTAGTTGTACGAACATCAAATAATACATACAACAAATACAAATACAGTAACTTCAGGGACCTTTTACATAGAACCCAATTTATCTAGTTATCTAGTTTGGTGAGATAGTTCGACTGGTTGACTGCTGTGTGGATTATAAGTATATGAGATTAGGTCAAGTTCTGGGCTGGTTATTTCTGTAGGTATTATTGGGCCTTGCTGTGTGGATTATAAGTATATGAGGCTGGTTATCTCTGTAGGTATTATTGGGCTCTGCTGTGTGGATTATAAGTATATGAGATTAGGTTAAGTTTTGGGATCGTTATTTCTGTAGGTATTATTGCGCTTCACTTGGTGTCTTCTCAGCTAAAAATGTAATCTATCTATTTACTTCTCATACCATTTTCTAATGAGAAAAAATACATAAAGGATTTCTGTAGGTATTATTGGACCTCACTTGGTGTTCTCTCAGCTAAAAATACAATCTATCTATTTCCCTCTCTTACCATTTTCTAATGAAAAAAAATACATAAAGGATTTTGAAGGATTTCCTACCATTTTCTAAGGAGAAAAAAATACATGAAAATTGAAGGATTTACAGAGATGAGAGGATTTGCCAGAATGTATATTCCATCAAAAAAAAATCAACTTAACCAGTCTAACAAATCCACCTTGCTAATTCGAGTACTTCATGTATTGCAATATATGCAAAAATTTAGGATTGGCAAAAATAAAAAGACTACTTGAGCAGAGAGAGATCATGCAGCTTACGTTTTTGCTATTACAGATGGCAGTTGCCCGAGACATTATTTTGTTTGTGATATTCTTCGTCTCGCTGTCTAACAGATCTGCACACACCTTTGTGAAATCAATCAGAGAAAGTTTTGACAGATCTGTTGCACAGATCAATAATATTGAACATTCAACTATGAATAGTTGAATATTGGAATGAATGAAGAATGAATAATGGGATATAATCAGTGTTACCAGGCCCTCTGAGGCTGGTGGGCAGCTCGGCATGCAGGAGGAGGAGCCTCTTATCTATTCCCGAAGCCTCGTACAGCACAATTATATTGTCGAGAGCCCATTCTAATGCATTCATGCTCTGTTCGCTGTCGTCGACTGCTACAACAACGGTTTTCTTCTCCATATTTCCTTCAAAACATGATTACATTTCAAACTTGTGAATAAGAAATATTGGCTTGGAAAGCCATGGATATATATGGGGCTTGATCCATTGAAATAGGAGAAAATTGTGGATCTGGCTCCTAATGGATGAACCTGGAAGTCTGGGTTGCATGTGGCCTGGGTCTCTAGGAAAGGTTAAATTGATTCATCAATTCAGGTTTGAATTTTGTCCATTTTCCTAGGATAGTGTGTAGTGAATGTGGATTTACCTTGTCCTGTATTTAAAATTATGAATGGTGAAACCATTACAAGTCTCTCGTCCACCTCTAGATTTAACATCTCATCAAATTCTTTAAGTCAATCTAACTCAACCAATGTGTTGAGAAACTTGCAATATAAGTAAACTTACCTTTAGATTTCACTTCTAATCAATTTCTCTAGTCAAATCTAAATTAACCAAGGTGTTGAGGTACAATACATGTGAACTTAATCTATAGATTTCACATCTTGAATCAAGTGGTGTGTTGAGATACATATTACGTATCTGGACTTCTATGACATGGAGATTCAATATTACAATTATAAATATATACATTCAAATAAATATGAATATGGAATAATTAAGAGGAAGTTTTATTGAAAATTTTGTACTTAAAAACATTTTCATGTATTATTACATGGAGCAAATGAGAATATAAAGATGTTTTTTTTTTACTAGTGAAGGTTTTATTTAGTATGTAGGTTTTTAGCCCTACAATAAAATGTCCCATTTGTTGTGTTGCTCATTTTCCTAGTTATTTATTTATGGGATGTTTTAAGCATAATTATTCATTGCAAAAGTTTTACATGGTGTAGAGTTAGTGTGGGCATGGTCTCTCTCATGATGGAGGCCTGTGGATTGTGTTTGTAGGTTATGCTTTTGCCCATTAAAGTCCCTGTCGAGAAGGACATTATTATAGCTCTTAGAAGGCATGAGAGAACGTTGGTGGAGGGAGTTTACTTGATTGTGTCTATTTGTGTTTGTAATGGTGCTTGAGTTTGGACACAGTGAGCAACATGTAGTGACCAATTTTTTTTTTGGATCTTTCCTTGTTGGTGTCATATATATGCATTTTAATTTGCTAGCAGTGAGAAAAATGTTTATATGGCTATCTCAAAGTTGTGGCATGTGAGTAGCTATTGAGAGGGAAATTGTGAGTTGTTGTAGAAAACATTGTGGCATAGTACATGGTGCATGGTGTTTGTTTGTACGATGCGTTTTTGCAAGTTGTAAGGAGAGAACGGAGTGGTTGCAGCAATGAAAGACAACTTGTGGAGAAGCATGTTAGGAGTGACTCCCATGACGAGTCTTGTTATTTTCCCGGTTGGATAGATTTTGTTTGTTGACAACTATGATAAGTTGGTTCCATGATTTTCATATTTGAGAGGGTTAGCAATGTGGTTGAATATGCAATAGAGAAAGACAAAGTTCATGATTGTCATGTAGAAATCTTTACAAATTGGTTGACAATGTATATTGTAAAGGAAATATGATGAGAATGTACTTGTGTAATGGAAGAGACAAATATTTGCAAGGATGTGTATGGAAAACTCATTAGATATTTCATGTTGTTGAAGATAATTTGCATGGAGCTTGTCTTGAGAAAAGATACAAGAACAAAAAACTTAGCCGACATATATTTCTTGTACTCATGTAAATTTATGTTTGGGGTGATTATGAAGTGTCTCTACATGATGTAAATGGTATATGGCTTCAAGATCTGGTATGACATACATAACCCTTGAATTGATTTTCTTGTGGGGCATGTCTGTAAGTTTAGTGAGGCATGATGGTATCCCTTTTGTTTGAGACAAGGAGTAGGCATGTTGGTGAGTATGTGTTATCCTGGAACATGCATCCTTGGATAATCTTGTTCTTCATGTGTTGTAAGTGAGCTAATCCAATGACCATGATTGTTACAATGTATATCAATTTTGGGGGAGTATTCCTTGATAGGTAGGAGAAGGAGATGCCATGAGAGTGTAATTTGAACTGTATGAGATAGAAAATTAACAACAAGTACTCCCTATGGGGAAGTATCAGAAACAACTCTTGCTTGTTGTGTAATTTTCACTCCAGTTTCCATCTTGTGCAAGTTTAGTATGTGTTTTGTAACGATTTAGTAATATTTTGTGTTGTTGCTAAGAGGAGCATGATAAAAACTTGGGGAGTGAATTTTTTGTATTTAAAAACATCCTCATGCATGGAGGACATGGAAATATAAAGATGCATCTGTAAGAATGGGGGATTTTACCAGTGTAACCCTGATGTCCCATTTTTGTGATACTCATTCTCCTATATATTTATTTATTTATTGTTTTAGTCATTAATTGTTTATTGCAAAAGTGTCACACCAAATTCATTATGAATTGGAAGTGATTTCCTCTTGTCCATTTATTGCCAAAAACAACTTTAAAAGGTTGGGGTGGTAGGTGCAGTGGGTGGCGGGTGGTGTTTATTTACAACCTTGAAGAACATTGTGAATTGACCTAGGCTTAGGGTTTGGGGGAGACATCTTAGAACAACTAGGATTACAATTTATCTCTTTATCAAGGACTCAAACTTCTTTGAGGAAGACAAGTTAGGAATCTTATTGTCATCGATAATTATTTGATCATTTCCGCAAATGAGAATCCTAACATCATCTAGGTTATCAATCCTTGATAGATTGATTGATTGAATTCAAATAATTGCAAGGTATTTTGTTTCAGTAGAGCACTATCAAATCCTTTTAAACCTTAACACTCAAGACGACTTGATGGAAAATAAGGATGTGAGCCTCATGAATCAAAGTTTGTAGAGAAAAAATAGGCGACATTCCATATCTTAACCATCTCCCATGAATATTCACATTAATAATCATAGAAAGGACATGCTATTTGAATTCCAAGACAAGTGGCAAGGCACTTCAAATCATATGCATCGGATTTTTAATTTCCTTTACCCCCCTATACATTTATTTGATGTTCTCATGCTCAGACAAAGGAGATGATTTATGGGTGTAGTGATGAGTATCTGTAGTCATGGTGTGATTTCTTTTGTTCTCCTAGGGTGTTTCTTGTTGGGAACATGGAAGATTGAAGAGATCATCTCTATTCAGAATTTGCATGTTATCAAGTATTCAACCTCCAAGTGGAGATCCAAATAGAGGTTTCATTGGTTGGCTTGGTTTTCCTTCAGGATGCTGGGGTCATTTCTTTCTCCCATGGAATGTTGGAGGTATTTTTTTTGGGGGCTTCATTATCTATATGCTTTGTATTGGGAATCTGAGGATTATTGGAAGTTAGATTTCTTTACCCTTATAAGTTATTCTGAGTGGTTTCCTTCTCATTCTCTTAAGGATTCCACTATTCTCATAATGGATAAACACCATAGCCCAAGTTCTTGTGATCCTTGTGACATTGCTAAAAATTCACAAAATTCTTATGAGAATGGTTCATCATATAGAGGAGCTCTAGGAAATGGTCTCCTAGGAGAACACAATCCAGCCACGATGTTGGGAGATTGCTGGGTGGACAATCTCTTGCCATTCATCGTTTTCGGGAACCTCGGGTTGCAATGAGACATGAGGGGGAACGAGAATACTAGGGGCTTGTGGAGCTTGCAAGGGAGGCCTTTCAGGCCTAGGTTGGACCACTCCCTGCCCAATCCAATTGAAAAATCCATCCTGAAATAGTTGGGATAACTCCTGTGAGTCGACATCAAAGTGAATGGAGAATCTAGGCCTTCTAGGGGCCCTGTTCCAATTACCTCTTCCTCGGTAAACTCTTCCATGGCTACCTCGGCTGAAAAATCTCATTCCTGCATGCATGATTGATTAACAAATAGTTCTTTTAACAAACATACATGAAAAATCCTTAAAAATATGAAATAAATCCTGGCTCAACAACATATCAGACTCATGCAATCCAATACATACAAATTGCTTAACTGTTGTGAGTGAGAAGGGGGTGAACAAAAGGTTCTGGGATATACGAGGGGTTTGTATTGCACGAAAAATGTTAAAATGAGTGGGAAAAGAAACATGGTTAATTCTCATCGACAACATACAGTAAAATGTAATGTAGACTAAGGAACATGTCACTATAATCCATCCAATAAACTGCGATTTCAAACTGTCACAATACAAAATTCTCTTAACTATAATTAAATTTTAGGAACAAGGAGTGAAAAAAGGATCTGGGAAGGCGAGGGGTTTGTAATTAGTGAAAAGTAAAACAATGGTAGGGAAAGAGAGCGGATATTGTTCATAAAATTAATTAAGTAATCCATAAAACCATTCTATATCAATGCAAAAGATCCAACACCAACCAAATAATCATTGTGCTCAATTAAACAACTACTGTGTATAATTCAATCAATTATGTTTATTAACTTGCTCACTGTTTGCAATTAAATCATTAACACAGTGTCATCAAAACAAGACAATATACCTCCCACAACAACCTGTAGAAGAGTTTCGTCTCTTCTCATTTGTCCACTTAATGTTTTAAAACAATTCCCAAATGAACACACAGTCCAACCTTCATTATTTTTCCCAATCCTTTTCGAATAATTGCTTTCGGTACAGGGTTGATAGGTCTTTGTTTTTGCCTAACTGGTTTTATGCCTCCCTTGATGAGGATGGCATGTTGCATAAGACCAAGATCAAAACTATGAAGATCCTCATAAGACCAAGAAAAAACATCTTGAAATTTACCAAGTAGATTGACAAACTTCATTTCTTCTTTATTAGAACATTGGACACCTATTTTATCATTATTTGGAGCCTCGGGTGTCCCAATGTTCAAGGAGATGGTTTCACCCACCTTCCTTTCCGATTCCTCTTCTTTCTGGTTTTCTTTATTGCCTACATCACTCAATGAAAACGAACTCTCAAGAGGAGTCAAGCCCTTAGGAATCTTGTCATCTTTCATGGATATAATTTCCTTGGGCTTAAGAGGTTCATTTTGAATGAAAGCACAAATGCTCTCCTCATTAGGGAAAACCTGTCGAGACTCTATATTGTCAAAGATATGCGTATGATATAGAGATTGAAAAGTACAATCAAGTCTGTGAGGCAAAATTTCCGATTAGGATAAACTGCAAAGACAACTAACTGATCAGCCATTGAATTCAATTCCCTCTTAACATGAGTGATGTTGAAAGATAATAGGTTCGAGATAAGTGCCCAAACAGTTTGGGTATATCGTTTCATAAACTTGTTGCTAGGGGAGTATATCTTACGTACAAGGTTCACAACAAGCTCAAAATCTCCAAAACCTGAAAGATGACCACAACCAATATTATAGGCGTTTTCAATGCCTAATAATAAAGCTTCGAAATCAACGATATTGTTTGTACAAGAAAACTCCAACCTATAAGACAAGTTATGAATTTTCCCTACTGGTGAAATCAAGATAATTCCAGCTCCATTACCTTCTTTAGAGCATGAACCATCAAAGTGAATATGCCACATATCATCATCTAAATTGATTTGTTCTAAGGGAATATTATCCTCCTCACCAAAGATGGAATACACTCCTAGTTCCTCTTCGATATAGTTTACATTAGGTTGTGGGACAATCTCTATGTAAGGTGAAATCCTTCCCTCTCTAAGGACTATAATGTTCTTACCATTCTGAGGAATGGATAAATGTGTTCGTCGAGTGAGAGGTATCCACCTGTTAAAGCTTTCCAATCTCTTCCCACGATGATTGAGTAATTTCTTACTGGAATATCCATTACCTGAATACTAAGGGTCGTCCTTATTTCAGGGTGTGCACACAAAAATAAGGTCACATTCTTAATCTCGCCTATGGTTGTTTGTTGTAGAATATGATAGGAGAACATACTTCTGGCATTTTCATTTGGACAAGACAAGCCTAGCTCTTCCATAATAATCTTTGACATCACACTTGGGCCCAAACCACCATCAATGAGGCAACAATGGGAGATCTTATCCATAATCTTTACATAAATATAAAAGGGGGATTTTTTACAGGGTATCTAAATTTATGTACACCTACTTTATTTACAGATGAATCCTCTTCGTTTTCCTCTTCAAAGATGTTGGCTACAATAGAAGCTTTTCCTTCCATGAATGTTTCAGATGCCTCTGTTGTTCAGGGACGACAACCATGTCCAGAAGGGTTGCATTTGATTTGATGTTAGCCAACTGATTTACGATATTGTATTTGGAAGAGGGGAGAGGGGAAGTAATTCCTTGAATTTTAGGAACCTTAGGTTCATGAATAGTAGTAACGGGTGAGGATGAGCTCGGGCTAGAAGAATTGGGGGAGGATCAAATTTTCCCTTGGGCGCATAGGATTTTTTCCTAGTATTGATGATCATAACATCTTCTGGCTCTGCGAAATCTAGGACAACAATGGTAGTTTCTAGTATTTTACCAAAGATATTATCTCTGGCACTCTTCCTTACGTCACATGTGGCTTCCTCGTGGTATTCCTCGCAAAAGTTACACCAACTTCGAGGCAAGATAGCTTTAGGATGAAAATTATTTTCAATTAGATTCCTAAAGGGGGGTGCAGAAGAGGATGCAGCTCTAGGGGTGAGAGGGGAGATAATTCCTTTTCTCTCATATGCTATCATATGATTATTCATATCTTGTACTAACTGTAAGAGGGCGGACATGCCTGTCTGTTTAATCGACTCTCCCTGGGGAAGACATGTTCTTTCAAGTTGTTCTTCATACTCTAAACAAGTATGCAGAGCGGAACCGAGATTATCAATGGATTTTTCCTCGAGCCTATGATGACAGGGGGAAGGTAATGCATTGTAGTAATGCATGAAAGTGGCTTGGTTTTGAGGTCGAATGAGTTCAGGGATTTGATTGTATAACTTAGTGAAACACAATTTGAAGGACTTGATGGTTTCACAATCTTTATAGGCGATGTTATTGTATTCCCTTAACTTCTAGGTTGGGCTTTTAGATTGCCCATAAGTGGATCTGAACCAATAGATTAACTCCTCTCAAGTAGACAAAATCTTAGGAGGAAGATCAAAGAAATCGACCACGACCTTTCCTTCCAAGGAATTGACGAATAAGTGCATGTAGGTATCATTGTCATTGGCCCCTATGTTGTGACAAGTATTAGAAAATGCCACTAGGTGTTCGTTTGTAGTGACAATTTTATTTCCCGAAAACCTAGGAAGATGTTCTTTGAATTTAGGAAGTGGACGAGTAGCAGGTGCTAGGTTAAGAGGAGAGGACACATGCCATGGTGTGGTTGTGGCGTCTTCTTCAAACTGAAAAAGCCCATACTTTTTAATGAATTTGGTGGGATTTGTGGTAGACTGGACAGGGATATGGTGGCTATATAAGCTACCAATCACTATCGAAGATGAAGAATGAGAAGAGGAAGCACTTGCAGTGCCACCATAGACACCACTAGATGCCATCTTGTGGATGATAGGTGAAGGATAAAAAGACGAACTTGAAGAATCAGACAAATTTCTCCTTAGAGAACTTTGTTGGGTAGATAACACAATGTTCCTTCTTCCTATTTCAACAACAGGAGTAATTTCGGGTGATAAGCCTCTTCTTCTTCTATAAACATGAGATTCTAAGGACATGAAAGAAGGGACAAAACTGAAGGAACAAAAAGGTTACTGTTGATTTCTAGGCTATCTACATCTAGCTTCCCAATGTTCTTGGGCACTAATATCTTGCTCAATTGCTGCCCATGAATGATTAAGCTCATCACGAGTATTGCCAGTGTCCAAAATGGTGTTAAACAGGTTCAAAGCAATGCTGGTCAGATCTTGAAGACCGGGCTCAATATTGGGCTGCCTTGTAACATGCACAATCATTAAGAAATAAAATAGTCAAAGAATCAATATTAGAAAAAACAGATGTATCCCTGCTAATCAAGCATAAAAATTAACCAACAATATATTGGAGATCTCCCTAGTATGGTCGCCAAATAAATGTTGAGGAAAAGATATGAAATGATCTTACTCAAGCATTATCAGATTCTGCTTGGCTAAAACAAAATAGACGGGAATGCCACCCTATGTTTATAGCCATAACAAATAATATCCTAACTCACAAGTATTGATTACAAGTGATTAGGCTAGTCTTTTTATGAATAAAAGCTTGCTGGAAAATTCATTATTTATGTAATTTTCTGAATATAACAGTTGCTGAAATAAATGTAGAGACAAAAGTAAAGACACCAAAATGATAATCAAGACAAATGAGACATAAAGCAATCCTTTATTTCTTTCCAATTCATCAAAGAGTCGTTCTCTTTACAAAATTTCGTGAAGAAGTTTTGGACCAAAGTTAAACTTAGACATCCTCGATGAAACATACAAAATGACCTCTGATAGAAAATAAAAAAAACTGAACTCTAAAATTTGAATCAACTTGCCACAGATTGCTGCCCACTTGACTCTGCACAATAGCCTTTGTCAGTCATGAAAACTAATTCAAAAACATACAAGTCTATACAGACTATCAAAGATAGATCAACACCTCTAAAAAACAAGTGTCTGAAAGATGTAATTCAACTCTAATTCTTGTTGTCTACAATAAGACCCTGCTATCATAAAAAAAAATTAGGCTTATGATCAATTAAGGAATGAATGAAAACTGAACTATCTCAACACAAACTCAAAGAGAAAACCTTAGTATGCTTCTCCTTTTATCCTCCCTTTGTTCCTCCTTTTCCTTTTGACTTTAAGCAAATTATAATTGGTTGAAGTAGTTGAACTACTTCATTAGTTAAGTTAACAAAAAACTCAACCAACTTTTTAGTTAGGGGGAAAAGTAAAAAATCATAATAAGGGTTTAAAATAAATAATAACTAGTAGGTGGGACCCCTTGTGACTCCCCTTTAGCTCTTAACAATCATAACATAACTAGTCAATTAAACAAAACATCCCTCCTTGTGACTCCCATCATCAAATTCATGTTTGACAATTTATCTCATTGATATTTGAAATTAATTCCAAAAATATATTACTCATATATCCAAAAAACATGTTGTCCAAAACTTCTGAAATCAATTGTTATCAACGATAAATAAAATAAAATTTAAAATCCATATTTTCCACTCTGAGATGCGATATTTCCCTTGTTGCTCTTGTCACCTTTCGATCTCTCTGAATCTGCCCTTGGTTGTGATTAGCCTTTAGGCCTAATATCACTGATCACATGAGAACAATCGTCCCTCAAATGCATCTGGGAGGACACAGATTTATCAGAGCCATTAGAGGGTGAGGAAGGGGAAGCAATGGATTTTCCTTTGTCAGGGGCATGGTGGGCCTCGATTTTCAACCTTTTTCTAGCATGGGAGGACTGAAATGGTGAGTGGAAAGGGGCAACTTGGACAATCTGATTGACATGAGGGGGAGTAGGTAAAGACAAATTGGGCTAGCCATGATGTTGGGATACTGCTGGGTAGACAATCTCTTTCCATTCATCGTTTTCAGGAACCTCGTGTTGCAATGATACATGAGGGGGCACGAGAATACTAGGGGCTTGTAGAGCTTGGAATGGAGGCCTTTCAGGCCTAGGTTGGAAGGGCCCAATCCAATTGAAAAATCCATCCTGAAATAGCTGGCCTAACTCTTGTGAGTCATCATCAAAGTGAATGGAGAATCTAGGCCTTCTAGGGACCCTGTTCCAATTACCTCTTCCTCGGTTACCTCTTCCATGGCTACCTCAACTGAAAAAGCTCATTCCTGCATGCATGATTGATTAGAAAAATAGTTCTTTTAACAACCATACATGACAACTCCTTAAAAATATGAAATAAATCTTGGCTCAACAACATATCAGACTCATGCAATCCAATCCATACAAATTGCTTAGTTGTTGTCAGTGAGAAGGGGGTGAACAAAAGGTTCTGGGATATGCGAGGGGTTTGTATTCAACGAAAAATGTTAAAATGAGGGGGGAAAGAAACATGGTTACTGCTCACCGAAAACACACAATCAACTGTAATTTAAACCAAGGAACATGTCACTGTAGTCCATTCAAGAAACTGCAATTTCAAACTGTCACAATACAAAATTCTCTTAACTATAATTAAATTTTAGGAACATGAAGTCAAAAAAGGATATGGGAAGGTGAGGGGTTTGCAATTAGCGAAAAGTAAAATAATGGTAGGGAAAGAGAGGGCGATACTGTTCTTAAAATTAATTAAGGAATCCATAAAACCATTCTATATCAACACAAAAGATCCAACACCAACCAAATAATCACTGTGCTCAATTAAACAACTATTGTGTATAATTCAATCAATTTTGTGTATTAACTTGCTCACTGTTTGCAATTAAATCATTAACACGGTGTCATCAAAACAAGACAATATTCCTCCCACAACAACCTGTAGAAGAGTTTTGTCTCTTCTCATTGGTCCACTTAATGTTTTAAAACAATTCCCAAATGAACACACAGTCACTTATTTCCACTCTAGTCAACATCAACACATCAACCACTATCCATGAATTATTTCCTTAATCGAACACAGACACAAAAGCATGCCCGACTTCATCCTTTAATTTCATTGAATAATTAAATTGTAATGAGACCATACTTTCACAGAACCTGTGCCTATCTCTACTACGATGCATGATATTCATCAACATACACAGTGGACAGTCAAACCAAATCATAAATATTTTAATTTGCAAAAATCCTGACTTGCCATTTAAACACATAGTAGCAACAATCACTATTTCAACTCATACGATGTTTTGGGATACACAGACCATTCAACAAAATGCAAGAGCATTTCTGTGACTGTACAGGTCTAATTACTCTAAATCTAAACATCGACAATGCTGAGCTATCAATCCAATACAACGAGGCAACAACAATATGCCCAATCCCATTTCTCAAATCGATCAAATTGCAACAAAACCATATTGTTTAAAAACCTGTGACCATCTTTGATGGTGCAATCAAACAATATCCATAGCATATACAGTGGATAGCCACACCACCATTATCACAATTGCAATACTCCCATTTGGAAATTTAAAACACATAGTCACAACAACCACCAACTCAACCTAACATGTTGTAGGAAGGCCACACATACCAACGCATCACGCACAAAGCATTGTTGTGATTTAATCAATTATAAACTAATGCTGGGTTGACAATTCGATAATTACAATGTAAAAGACAACGACCGTGTATTCAATTCCATTTCTCCAATCAACCAATTAACCATGCTGAGCTATCGATTCGACTGTTATAATAGCCAATGCAGTGGCTAAATACAATAACCAAAACCATTGTCAACATAATCAACAGAGACGAACCAACAATAGAACAACATCGTCAATACACCACTAAATCATAACAATCAACAATACCTGACATGATATAACGAGCTCCATTTATCAAAAGTCGGGCTTTGAGTAATCAAGGGTTCACTCTGTGGACCAACACATGGGAACTGGAGTCGACCCCTAACAGCGAGTGAGAACCTATGAGACCATACGGTGGACACACATGGTATACCACTAACAACTTCGCAGACAGGGTGACAGTTCACGAGATATGAGAGACTATGAATAGAGGAGTAAAGGATTCATTTTGGTATGTAATAACACTGAGAACACGCATGGTATAACCCTCATGGTTTTCCCAATCAACCTGAAGAATGATGAGATAAAACAGAGTCAAGAAATATAAATCAACCTTAAGCAAGCCCCTTGGCATAATAGCCATCATAACCCACTGCGCAAACATCAGTAGCATGAACGAAATGATATGTAGTGACACAAGGTGGGTCAAACCCAACACCCCCATAATCAACAAAACGACTGGGTATGGTGACAAGAAAATTGTGGAGACAACAAACCAATCTGAAACCCTTCAACCAAAACCAATAAGGATGACATAGAGACTTCATGGCTTCTAGCACTCAGAATGATAAATGAAACCATGACTTCAACCATCATTGTAACGAAAACCACACAAACCATTCACTCCAGAGAAATATCACAGTCGTAAGAAAATCACAGACCCATACATCACTGAGACAATATCTATTTCATAAACAGAGCGGGTTCATGGATGGAGAAAAAGACATACATGTAACCAAAAGCCTTAAAAACACGAGCTTGGTCGAGCGGTTCTTCCCTTGCCTGAAAATCAGAGCTTAACCACAACAAAACACAATTGAACAATAGCCAAGCTAGGGTGACGGCCAGTGAAAGGGGTATGGAGTGACGTGCAGTAAATGCACGTCGCCTCCATCCTCCATTCATTCAATTCCTTAGTACATGCCAACCAACCTTTCATTAATCCGCTTAATAAATCTATGCATCGAACTTAACATCCATCACTTGTCAAATGCGACACCCATATCACCCTTAACCATTGCCAACTATACCATAGCGCATATCCACCATGTTTTCATATAACTCAATAAATCGTATAGCCACTGACTTTGTTAGCTAGGACTAACAACAATCTCTTTAAACTCATTTGCATATAATGTATCATAGCATATAATGTATCATATCATAACACAGTGTAGGATAACCTTTTTTCCATTGGATTTGTTCCATATTTCTTTTATCTTTTGCCATGACTAACATGTTTTTTGTGCAGGTGCAACATGTAACAGATTATGACGCTAATAGCAATGTGATAACAGTGGATATAAGCCATTCACACAATATGGAATTTAGAGCTTAGAGCAATTAGAAACAACACATAATAGGCATTATCCATTGTCAATAAAATCAAGATTTCATCAATCATGTAGAACCCTGTAAGAAGTGTCGAACAACAACATAAATATGAAATAAGATTCAAACTTGATCTCCCAATATACAAGGGGGTCCCACCTACTAGTATTATATATCTCGTTAGCTTATAATAGTAGGCTTTAGCAATACTTTGCAGGCAAAATCTTCTTTGCGATTTTTATCGTCAACAAGGTGTTTCTTTTATATTAAAAGGAAAATATAATAAATAAAAAAAGGTTCTATTAAAGAAGTAAAGAAGAAGACTTCAAGGCTATATACAAGAGAAAAAAAAAATTGTTAAATTTAAAATCTTATATTAAGAAGGTGAAGAATATATATATATATATATATTAATTAGATAAATTATTAAAGGAATTATAAGAAGTGGTAGTATTTTTATATTTTCTATTAAGAAAAAAGATTGATTCGACGTAAAAAAATGAGTATATAAGCTTCACCAATAATCGACAAAAGAAAAATGGAGTCTGGTAATGAAAAATGAAGATTTCTTAAGACTACAACAAAATATGTGTCAATGCTACTTAGAATGAAAGGGACACTTGCAGGGAAGGATGCCACTATTTCTATCGATCCTACTGAGCATGGTAATTATGTTAGTAACGAACGTGCTAACCACTTATTGATTCCTAAGTCAAATATAATTGAAGAGATAAACTTGTGGAACAATAAAGAATATGAAATAAACAAACTACAACTAAACATTGGAGATTATACCTGTGTATCACAATTCGTTGTTAGATCCTTGTGTGATGATAGTGACATAATTCTAGGTTCACCCTGGATGGAAACATTAGGGTCTTTCATCTTAAACACGAAGAAGAAGTTTTTAACATTTTCATATAAAAAGAAAAATATAACATTGTAGGACTATACATTGGAGTCATATCCAATAATGTCAAAATACTTTAAAGATATCTCCAAATTAATACTTCAATAAAATAAATCAATGGAAAATATGCAAAAATAAATTGACAAAATTATCACCGATATAAACAAAGAAATTTCTCTCCTCAAGAATCATAGTCAGAACTTGATCTCCCAGATTAAGACGTTAAAAGGTGAGAAGAATTTGCACCAAAAAACGTCAACAAAAATTGCCAACAAGAAATCACTGATTGATAAGGAAACAATGATCGATCCCATCAAAATCAAGAAACCATCAGTTGTAAAAATCCAAGTTATGGAAAATGGAATAATTACAGATCCAATCCACATCAGAGTTCAAGAAGTTGTAGAGTCAATTGAAAAAAGACAACGTCAGGTCTTGGAGTAAAAACGATGGAAGCTCCAAGTGTACTTACTAATCGAAATTAAGCCATTAATAAGGGAACATCAGTGTGTGAAGAAAATCATATATCGAAATTGAACCAAGAAAACATTGCAATTATGATAAGGAAAAATTGTGTTAGAAGAGCTCATTATCGACATCTAAATCATGAGAGAAGATATCTTAACCAGTCATAATATCAATGTCATTCAAGATGGGAACCACTAACTTATCGTTCAAAAAATATTGATACCAGCACAATTAAGTCTCATGATAGCTATTCATCATGAAAATGGAATGTTCCACAAAAGATTGAATTATGATGGTCTGAACCTTTCACAATTCGACAACTCTGCTCAACTCTTCATCACTCATATTGTTTCATATCGTCAATCCTGACAACACCAAAATAAGAGAAACATGCCAAGACATTGCGAGCCAGAACGAAGATGTAAGCCTCTCCATAAACATTCTTTGAGGACAAAACATTTCTAAACGGGAAGACAATGTAACAAACACACACACACACACACACACATATAATAAATAATAAACGAATAACTAATAATTATCAATTAAGAACTAATGGAGAGACACCTCATCTGAAAGACCACGTCTTTTATGAAAGAGCACCCTTGTGTGGGTATATATACAATCCCCATTTTGCATTTGTAAACATCTCATACTATCTTATTATTCATATATACAGATATATTTACTATCTTGAATGGATTATTATGTACTATCCTATTTATATTGGATATCCGTTATATGAACAAGATTGGTTCACCGCATTAAACAAAATGCTAATACAATTTATTAGAATTTATAGTAATAGGGTTGCTAGTATTTTAAAGAAGATTGTAAAAGCAAATTTGGCTATAGACAATCCTCTTACCTATTTTGGAAATTTTGTAGTTTCATAAAATTACACTTTCTATATAGATTGTATTAATTAGTTGTACAATGCAACCTCAAATTTCCTTTAATAATTTTTTTATCAATTTTAATTTTTATTAAAAAAAACAAAACAATCCCTCAACCAACCATTTTATAGAGCACGATTTCATTGCTAACTGTAATTATTAATTACAGTGTAGAATGAGTGTGGAATGGTAAATAATAACATTCCCTCTTCTTACCCTTCAATTTTGTGCAAACATTACAAATAAGCTCAACCTATGCATACATGTACTTTGTAATTTAACCCAGTAAGAGAAACTTATTTTAAACCAAAACTCTTACTTTACTTTGTGATTTAGTGAAACAAGTGCCACTGGAGTAGTGACGATATCCCTGCCAATAAGGTAGGTTTTGGTTTTGTGTCGAAGATGTACGAGAGATGAATGCCCTAATAAAACAGAAATAAAACACTACTATCTATCTCTCCCAGCCGCACTAAGCCCGTGATTTCGTCTTGAGGTGCATAGCATATCTGGGTAACATGGATTTGTGATAGTGTTTATTTTGAAGAACTTAAAATAAGTGTGAGGTTGATGCCAGCCCAAGCATCACAGTCACACACAAACATAAAATGTTGATGGATTAACCTTGCTGCCCTGTCTTACTGTTATTAGTGGAGGTGCCACCTTGTATAACTACTGCACCCATTGGCTGTATCAAA
>ML786153.1:143217-155616 GCA_009831015.1 Picea engelmannii | reverse complement strand
GAGGTTGCCCCCTCGAAGAGGCTTATTATCTGAAATTATCTCTTTTTCAAGGCGTTGAGTACTTTTCCTGAGGTTTTTCTATGCTATATTGATGTTTGGTTCTTAAAATTAAGGCTCTATTATTAAAGAGGAGCCACACAAATATTTTTGGTTTTGTCGGGCATTTGTATTTCCAAATTTATTTCCACCACCAGAGCAATGGGTTATTATTTCCTTCAAGGTCTAGTGTCTTGTAGCCAAATCTAGGTTCATAACCACTTGAGGGGTTTATAGACTAGAGGAGTTCGTCCCCCTCATTAGTGATGAAGACATTTCATTTCCAAAGATAATATGTGTAGTATTTCTAGGTCTTATCATATTCCTCATTGAGGTCCAAGTCTCTCCAATATAGACATTATTGTTGTCTGGAGTTTACCACATGGCTCCTAGTAATTTGACAAAAGGTATATAATCCTTTTGATTTGAGATGTTGAATGAGGGGTATGGGTAGATAGTGCATATTTTTCTCCCAATCTAGGGATCAAAGCCAAACTTGACCTTTTCTCCCTTTCCTACCTGTTGTTCCCGAGATTTACTCTGGGCTCACAGAATAATGTCATGCATCCAAAGTTTATAATGTTTGTTTTTATAGTTCTTTTCTTCCTTTAGCTTGAGATGAAGCTTCAATAAAATAATTATTTAGAAAACACATAGGCAATATCTCTTCCTTTGAGTTTTATCAATATTCAATTGATGGAAAGTAGAATTATATGAAACAAAATCGAAAAACAAAGTAAGGTATCCAATGCTGATAAATCTTACCTTTTCCACAATAGAAGAAACATGAAGAGTATGTCTTAAAGATGAATTAAGATGACGAGATCCACACATATACATGTCTTCTTTTACTTATAGTAATAACAGAGTAAAAGTTGTCGCTGAACAAACATCCAATTATATGAACCACAGTAGATGTATTACTAAATTGTAATCCTTCGATCCTTAAGCACCATAGTGTGAAGAAAATAGATTATGATGAAGTAACAACACATAGAAAACCCACAACTCAAAGAAATGAAATTTAGAATCTATGTATTTCCTGTATACATTTGTATTAAGAAGTCTCTCTTTACATTCGGCTAGAAAAATCCTCGATTATATCTCTAATGTGTTTATTTATACAAAATTGTTTTAACCAAAATTGGTTAGACTTCCACTATTCTAGCTCTCAAAACAGAATAAAATCTAAACTAACTAAAAATTACAAAGATTTGAACATCTGTCCTTCTTCTAGAAACTCCTCCGCTTGCTGGAAGTATTGAGATTTATCTTTCCTTCATTTTCTCATAGATGCAACTATCTTTTGTTGATCCTTGTATTGCGTGTGCAAATCTAATAATGCAAGTACAAAACTGGGGGTTCTGTATTGACATTTAATTCAAAGGTAAAATCCTTTTTATGCACTAATGGTAAATTCCTTTGAATTTTCACAACAACATGTTGGGTATTCTGATATTGTAAACTTTTTTTAACAAGAATATCATTTAAGACTTGCAAGTTAACAAGATTGACATGCAATATAGTATTTTACATTCTCTCCATGCTTTTCTTCAGATTTTATTTTCTTTTTTCAACCTCAACTTTCCTAATAAAAACATGAATATCAACGAGATCAATTTCTATCATTTCTACATCCACAACTAAAAGAGCTCTTAGACAATCATTCTTTTCTTCTTTATCAGATATTTTGATTTCTTCAAGATTGTTTTCCCAGGATTTTAATGCCATTTCTCCTTTCAACTGTTCAGTTTATGAAAAAAAGGAACAAACCCTAGTATATTGAGATTTTGCTTCCACACTATGAGTTCCTAAAATTTGGATCTAGCAATAATATATTCTTTCTCTTTGTCAACAATAATTTGCAATAAATTATTGATGACATGATAATGCTTTTGGATAATATCTAAACTTTCATATAAATTATGTTGAATTATCAACAATACCTCATTGATTTCCAATGCTTGTTTCTTAAAAGTAGAGATGTCAATAATTGTACTTTCAATTGTAGTTATTTGGGATTGCAATTGACTTATGAATGTATCTCTCCATGAAATAATGTTCTTACTCAAGTGTTGATCTTGAATACTTACCTTCAATTTCTCCTCTAACTATTTGATCTGCTGCTCAAAACCCTGTTTGACCCAAGTTAGTTCAAAACTAACTTTCTCTCTAAAAATAACCTATGTTTGTCTCAAATCATTTTGCAACTGCTCAATTATAAAAAAAATCTTGTCAAGCTTCTCTCTTAATTTATCTACTAACCATAAGTTATTTGTTGCAAATTCCTTGGGAGAATCTGCTACCTGTTTTGTGAATTCATGATCACTCTGACCCTGTCCATCAAATATCATTTTTTCCTTTTAGTAATTACTCCTCCTTTTTTCTAAACTTATCTTCATACAATAAATTTCATTTCCTTGCCAAAGAAGAAATCCAATGAAGGAATCTCTTCTGGTTCAATGGGTGTCAAATCATCTACATTTATTACCTCTGAACCAAACATCTCATAACTTGTTGGTAGGGGAGTTAAAGATGGGATGGGAATTACAAGTGCAGTAGATTCCCCTTGAGTTATGAAATATTTTACAAGAGTTTTAGTGTTTGAAGTAAACAGAGGAAAATTATGTCCATGCTTCATGAAGGCTTCAAACAATGAAAATGTTTCTTCAAAGGTCTTACCTGGTAAGGTTGATCCTCTAATTATTGTGTACTTGGACAATATCTTTGGAATTTTTTCAACTTCTTTGCTTTTGATCTCAGGCATGTCATGTTTCTTGGGATTTGATGACGATATCACTTGTGAAGTTGGATTACCATTATGAATACGAATTTTTTCTACTTGTAAAATCTTGGGTAAACCACTCCTTCTGTGCTTTTGAAAATTAACAAAACCTGATTTTTCCTTTTCAGGAAGATTCTAAAACCTGGATATAACTTTACCATATGATATGTCTCCTATGAAAACCTCATCAAAAGGTGAATCTTCATGGAAATATTTCTTCATATTGAATTGGTCCAAATGGTTGTCTACCACTCTATGTGGATCATGATTTTTGAATTCAATGGTATACAATGTAATATCATCTAAGGCCGAAGCTTCAACCTTAGCATTTCCAAAATTTGATAATGAAAATATACCAACCTGTATAGGATAGGCTAGCCAAACTCTTTTCTCTGCAACCTTTAGTTCTTTGATGATGCCTGCAGAATCTGTCTGATAGGCTATCTCTCTATAGACAAGTCTATTTGGTAAAAATCCAGGTAGAGCATGTGGAGATGCTTAACAATAAAAAACTATGATATAAGAAAAACTTTCTTCAATATACCAGTCTGTAATAGCACCTAGATTTCCCATTATTTGTTCATAAATTATGGGAGGAGGATGACCATAAATGACTTCATGAATACGAATAATAACATTGTGGAAAATCTCATAAAAACAATCCTTTGCATTTTCCTCCCATAGTTTGGAATGATAAATGTGTATTGGCTCAGTGACAATTGGGGTCCAATTCCAATTCATCAGAGAAAATGGGGTTCTGAAACATATAACGTCCATAATATATGCAAACATATAAAAGGGAGCATGATCTCCTTTAGATTTCTGGGTTGTATAACCTTCTATTTGTTTGACCAGATTATCTGACAACAACTTTCCCCAATCAAATGTAAAACCCTCTACAACTTCATGAATTATAGGAACCCACTCTGTAGTGAAATGTGTAGGGATTTTCTTTCTGAACAATCTACAAAGCATCATAGCTACATACATAATGTGTACATCATAATAAGTTGTAGAGTATATGCCATGAGTATCTTCTTTGAATTTGTTTTTGTTTCCCCACCAGGTTTTAACTATATCATGGACAACCCTGTCATAACTTGTACATTCATCTTTCTCAAATTTCATCACAAATGGTGCATTATAAACATATATGAGATTGCTAGATAATTTATACATTACTTGGATTTCCTTGGGTCGGAATGATCCAACAATAATCTTCTGATGGTTGTAAAACATTCTGGTCGATATATCCACATGGTCCAGAGCCCACCATACCATATCCGTATAGGGAAACAATTTTGGCCTTTCCACAACTTTGTGAAGTTCTGACATGGCCAACTCCTTAAGCTTATTTACAATTGACACATCTTCACCCTCACTTGATTCATTAGAAGGGAGGGATTTTTCATCTTCGAGGATTTCATAAACCCGTGCTTGTGATTTAATGTTGTCTATTAGGAGAGTGGTAGTGTCTAAATAAATATATGGATTTTGGTTTGACTCTTCTATAGATGGATATTGTCTTCTTGTTGCTTTATGTGGTGCCATGATTTATTGTCTCCAATATCATACCCTTTAAGAAACAAAATTTATGAATACGAATGCAGAGACAAAATTTATGGATGCGAATGGAGAAATGATACAAAGTTCAAATCTTTTATTAAATTAAAGCACATGACACTAGTGGATTCTACATTCAATTATTCATTAATTCGAATGACAGGGTAATCATGGTAAATTTGTCGAATTTATTACCTGGTAGCAACAATCATTTTCAAATATTTCACACTAATCAAGTTTAATATACCTTAATAATCATGATTAGTGAATATGAGTATTTCGACACTTTGGTGTTTTGGGTTTTTGAATAGGGGATGCTAAACATCTCTCGAAGGCCAAAGTCACGGAGAAATTAATCATCCTTTAATTAACATTTGATTTAATTAACCGTTTCTTTGTCCTTTTAAACTTTAAATGTTTCAGAACTTTGGGACTCTGGAGCTTCGTCACTTCGAGAATATTGCAATAGAAATGTTTAAAATCTCTCGAAGGCCGAAGTTGCGAAGTAATTACTTATCGTTAATTACACCTAATAAATCATGTCTTAACCTTTAATCTCCGACGCTTTAGTACTTCGAATTTTCGACACTATGACACTTTGGCTCTTCGTGGATTCATTGATTATATGATATCCCCGAGGACAATCTACCAGAGTGACGTGGAAATATGATGTCACATATGATGACGTGTAATGAGAACATGAGTGACACATGCCACCCTGAATCGTGAGAATTACGTGTCCAAAAATGCCCAAAATGAATGCCACGTGTCTCCATGTGTAAATAATGTTAGGTGGATAATAAAATAATTTTTTGAAATTTAGAACTCTGGAGATTTACGAGTTTGGGGTTTTTAATATCTTTAATCATTTGAGCTTAGGGCGCCAAAGCACGAAGTCTCAAAGTGGAATTTCAAACGAGAAGTATACCATTGATTAAGTATTTCAAAGTTTAGAATCTTCGAACTCCCACGAACTGTAAATCTCAATAAGCATCATGTTTAACGGTTGATGAGAGATCTGCCTTGTCAAAACATAACAAATTTTTTATTAGTATATAAAATGACAATTCTAAAACTAAAACTTTATTTGAAAATGAAAAAAAATTAAGAATAAATTAAAAAGAATTTAACATTTGAATTTTTATTCGAAATTTTGATTTATGTTCTAACATAGGCTCCATCTGGGGATTGTGGCTCCCTGCGAGGCATGAAAGAAAAATAGACCAAGTGCCTTTATTAGGTAAATGGAGTCATTTTTTCTTTCTATTGATCTAAATATTTTCTTTATTTTAGAGATTTAATCCTATATAGAAGTAATAAAAATAACCATATCTAGAAATTTATAACACACTTAGTGATCAATCTCAAGTCAGGCTCATAAGAGTTTTCTTTCTTAAAATTTACTCAAGATTTATCCAGGATAATGAAAGTAAATTTAACTAGAATATCAAACTTTAATTGACTCTATTTTATCTCAAGGTTATAAATATATAATGTGTATTTCATTAAGGAAACCTAATTGGGTAAGGATATAAGTATCATTGAAAAAGAACTAAATAACAAAGTATGTAATGAAGATATGTAAGAAATCCTCACAGATGTTATAGATATTTCTTCACTACCAGCAGGCTTGTTCAGTACCCCGGTGAATTTATCTATATCTCCCAAATTGAATTTCCTTTCACCACTTCAAAAAAAATCTTTCTTTTAGTTGAGATGAGGGAAATCATTGTATGAATTTTCTTTCATCATCTCTATTTGGACAAGAAGGGGGAAATCAATTTGTGAATTTCCTTTCACCATCTGTCTTATTTTATTTTATTACTTTGAAGTGGGGGAAATCAATTGTATCAAGGATACAAGGGATGGCTTCCATTTTTGATCGAATGTAAAATTGGTCTATCTACAGTTTTAAGAATACTCCGAGATTAGTTTTCTTTGAATTCTAAGTATACCTTCACCTATAGGTAAATTATATTAGGAAATAATTTATTTGTTTTAAGGATGAACCTTGAGCAAACTCATCAGCTATAATCTAATATTAAAGCTAAATTTACTAGGATTATCCTAAATATACTTTTCAATTATAATCAAGAAATGGGTAAAATATTTGTCGGACTTGTTTAAAAAGTATGCTTTAATTTTCTCGTATTGGCTAAGTTTATCATTTCTATAAAGATTAATATGATTAAATAAGAAAGAAAGATTTATTTGTTATTACTACTAAAGTTAGCTATGATGGACGAAATATACTTCACACGAATTTCTCTGTCAAGTCCGGAGTCCGACTTCAATCTATTCCGCAACAATATTCCTACCTTTCAACATTTTTCTTATGATTATTTTCTCAGTTTCATACCAGTGATGATCAAAGACTCAATAAAAATGATGTTACAAATATTCTCTTCACTGCCTCTCCAATCTTCTCATTCAATAATGAGGATATCTTTCAATTCGTGGGCATTATCCCTTATATATGTTATGAACATGCTTTACGTACTCAACGAAATAGTAAGGAGAGGAAAGATAAGTATTTACCATATTTTCCTTGGAGTTTTAAGAGTAACTAAGTACGTTCATCACCTTATTCTAGAGAATCCGATAGGATGGATAAAGATGAGCCACAATCCTGATGATTGTGAGTGCTTCAACTATGCAATTCATACTCTTTAGGAAAAGGTTCGGGAGCAATCATAAATTATCCAAGAGCTCCGAAATTAGAATGATAGGATTCATCAACGGATCCAGTCATAGCAATTGTGACATCGTGAAGAATTGGCAATGATAATGAGAGTTGTAAGTCATAATATAATGCGTTTAATCTCCCATCGTCAATAGTTAAGACAATTGCAAAGGCGACAACCACCAGTGAATGTTCCTGTAGACTTAGTCGAGTCAAGAGATTCTATAGCATTGTCCCCCTCTCCCATGAATCATTCTCTCACAACTGATATTATTGCAGGTCATGAAGGAGAACATTAGAGTATTGAAGAACTTCAACAATCAAAACTCCTAGTTAATGCAGTGTTTCATCATTTGGATAATTCAATGAAAGTAGTGGAATTAAAGCATATACAAGATATAATCCGCATCAGTAGCCAATGATAGGTTACCATGTTATTTTTTGTTCTGTTTCTTGTAGTTGTAAAAAAAAAATTGGCAAACCTGTGAAGGATTAAGATGTAGAGATGTAGGGAGTTATTGTAAAATTTTTCAAGTTTTGAACTTAGAATCTCTGTAATTTTTGTATCCCAAAAATATAATGATGTCTCACAGCTCTAATCTCTCTAATGAAATCTTCAACTACTTTTGTCAAAGAAAGTATTGTTTTATTTACTGAAAAGTAGATTTTATTCATGGTTCAAAAAAAATATTCCCTTTTAATTTTTAATTTTTATTTTTTAAAACAATTATTTTCTGAAAAAATATTTACATAAAAATTTTTAGCAATCAAAAAAACTTAAAAATCCTTAATTGGATTGTATATCATAAATAATGAGTTTTTAACCCAATCAGTTATTCAAAAAGGAAACAAAATGTAAATTCCAATGTAAATCCAATCCACATGGGTATGTATAATGGAAAACTAAAACTAAAAAATTGCAAACTAAACTACTGCAAGAAATGATTTAAATATTTTCCTTTGATAGGGGCCTCAGCGCATTTCTCCCTTCAACTGCTACAATCTTGAAAGGACCAAACCAAATATGATCAAATTTACCATGATTTCCAACGTCTTCTTTTCTAGCTTCCCACTTTAGGACTAAGTCTCTAGGAATAAATTCTTTGTCTTTGACTTTCTTATTGAAGATAGCCTTCATTTTATCTTAATAATTTTGAACCTTTTCATTAACTTCTTCCTTGTTATGCTAGAATTCAATTATTTGATTAATACTTCTCATCAAATCATTTGGTTCTTCATTAGCATCCTGCTAGAGTTTCATCACAGGAAGAGCCAAATTAATAGGAAGAATAACATTTGTGCCATAAACTAATTGAAAAGGTGACATACCTATTGATCTCTTGGTGCCTATTTTGTTTTCCCTTAGAGCATATTTTAAATGTATATGCCAAGCTTTCTTATTTTATGTCATAAATTTCTTAATTATCCGCATTAAACCTTTATTAGAAGATTCTTCTAGTCCATTCTCTTGAGGATAATAAGCTGTAGAATGAACCAAAATAATATTATATTTCTGATTTTTTTTTATCATAGAAATATATTTAAAAGCTTATGCATTATTTGTGATTATTTTCCTTGGACAACCAAATCTTGCTAAAATATTTTCTTCCAAGAAATTTATTACCACTGAGTCTGTAGAATTTAGGGTTGGAATAACTTCTACACACTTAGAAAAATAATCAGTGGAAGTTAACATCCATTTGTGTTGGGCATTGGATTTGAGGTGAATCTCTTCGATGAAATATAGGCCCCATTGTTGGAAAGGAGTTTCAACTTTGATGGGAACTAAAGGTAAGGCATGGATGTTTTTCTTTCCAACAAAAAGTTGGCATTGTCTTCAAGTTCTAACCCTTGCATTTACATTAGTGAACAATTTTGGCCAATAATAACCTACTCTCAGAATTTTGTAAGTTTTTTTCTCTCCAATCATGGTGTCCTCCACATACTCCTTTATGAAATTCATTAATGATGCCTTCTGTTTCAGACTATGTCAGGAAACTTAATAAGAAACCCAAAGGGTCCTTCCAATATAACTTAGCATCAACAATGCAATATTTGATTTCATGTAGTTTTAATGTTCTTGTCTTGGCAAAAGTCATATAAATAGGGTATTGAAGAGTAATAAGGTATGACACTATATTGTTATACCAAGAAGAGGAACAAAATTTGTCATCTATTTGAATTGTTGGCACTTGATCATCGAATTATTCAATATCTAGGAGAGGATTTTTAGACTCAAAGTGATTTATTCCAAGGTCTCTAAGGTTTGATTCAACAAGTGGTTTTTCCAAACCCTATCCTTTTACCAGTTTGGTTGGTTTGATTTCTAAATCATATTCTTGAATTTTTGCCAATCTTTTTCCCCTTCTACCATCACTATCAGGATGAATCGAGATGTCTTTGATTGTACTGGTGGGTACATATGATATCACTTTGGAATGTAATACATGTGTCCTGAAAGCCTTAAGTGTCTTAACCATAACATAAGTCAGTTTCTCTAAAATATCATATTTCAACTCTGCATCTCTGAAAATATTGTTGTTCACATCCTTCATTATTTTTATGCAATTGCCCTGATGCGATTGTGTATTTGGATGCAAAGGAAAAGATTAAAAATTCCTTCGAATAATCAGGAGTTACCATCACTGGTTCTTCTCCTATGGATTTTTGACTCATTGAAAAAGATGCTTAGGCTTCCATTGTCCATTTCACCTCATTATCTTTCTTCAACATATTTGTGATCAGTTTAATAATTTCAACAAAATTTGGAATAAACCTTCTGAAGAAATTGATTCTTCCTAAAAATGACTGATTTTTTTTTTCTTAGCATATTGATCTTATCAATGGATTCAACTCTTTTCAGATCAAATTTAATTCCATATTTTGATACAATATTTCCTAATAAATTTCCTTCTTGCATGGAAAAATGAGATTTCTTAGGATTTAGAGACAAACCATTTTTTTTACATTTATCAAACGTTTGTCTGAGATGTTTCAAATTCTCTGCATCAGAATTAGAAAAAACTGTTAGATCATCTAAATAAATGAAATTTTTTTTGATCTCTCACCAACAAAATCTATATCCATGTCTCTTTGAAAATTTGCACCTACATTCATTAAACCAAATGACATTTTGTCATACATGAAAGTTCCCCATTGAGTAGTAAATGCAGTTTTTTTCTTTATCATTCTCATGGACAACTATTTGATTATACCATGAAAATCCACAATCATAGAAATTCTATTTTCCCCAACTACCTTTTCAAGAATATGATCCATTTTTGAAAGAGGGTAATTGTATTTTAATGAAGATCAATTTAGATTTCTAAAATCAACATATAGTCTTATCTCCCCATTTTTCTTTCTGACAGGAACCATATTAGCTACCCATTCAAAGTATCTAAGAGGTACGATAATTTTTGAATCAAGAAGTTTTTTAACCTCCCTTTCTATTACAAGCAAAAGAATATGATTGATCAGTCTAAGATTTTTCTTGAAAGGCTTGACACCTGATTTTAAAGGAATCTTATGCGCTATAATAGAAGTATCATAAGTTTTTAGATATTCATAGGACCATGCAAAAACATCTTTATATTCTTTAAGAAACTCATCATATTGTTTCTTCAATTCAATGGGAATATATTTAGACAACTTTACAAGATTTGGATTTTCATTAGAACCAACATTACACTCTTCGACTTCTTTCGGTTGAGGCTGCAAAGTGGATTTCAAAGGGATATCATTTTGATCAAACAATACTTCTAAACTAATGTGCCCTTGAATATGATTATGTTTTAACAAAATCATCTTATGATTTGCAATATTATCTTTGAACTTCTCTTAATTTTCTCCTTCTTTCATAATCCAAGTTGGATCATTTTGTTTTTCCTGATCAATATGTGTTTCAGGAAATTCATCCACCATATCTAGAAATTGCTTTATCTATTCATCATCTTCAAATATTTGCCAATAGTGAACATTATCAGGAATTGAAAGTTTATGTATCATTTCAATATGATACTTTAATTTCATAACAATGGGTGGAATAAAAGTACTCACAACTTTAGCCAATGGATCTGCTTGTTGATTATGCAATCTAGGAATACCATGAATGTTAAAATATAGGGAAAAAATTTCAATCAAATCCTATGCAAAATTGCGGTATGATCTCATTCTAGGATGTTTAGCTTGATATTCCTGTTCGATCTATTTAACAATAAGCTTTGCATCCCCATATACTATCAAGTGTTTAATTTTGAGCTTTCTAGCAGCTTCTAATCCTAAAATTAAAGCTTGATATTCACATACATTGTTTGTGTAATCAATATCAAACTGAAATATATAGGAAAATGGAATGTAATACTCATCATTTGGTGCCACAAATAGTACTCCAGCTTCTGCTCCTTCCTAAGAAGAGGCACCATAAAAAACAATTCCACATTTTGTCTCTAATATTTACATTTTCTTTTGGAGTTTTAATTTTTTCATTTTCATTCTCTGTACATGCTTCAAAATCAACGACATAGACTGGATAATTTTTAGGGTTTTTTGGATCACTCACTGTACATGCCAGTCTATTTTATCTATACAATATTGTAAACTGTCCACCAAAAATAGGAATTGCGGCATATGTCATATTTAACTGTACTGATCCTCCTAGATTTGCACCCCAAGATCTTGATAAAAGCATGTCATATTTTGCAGGTACATCAACTACTACCACATCCATAAGGATACTTTTGACTAGGATTTGGGATAAATTTACAACTAAAACCTTTATCATACCCATAAACTTAAATTTTCTGGAATCAAAAGAGTATAATTCTTGATAAGGACTAGTAATTTCCAAGCCCAATTTATCCATTATTATTTTTGGCATTAAATTGTGTGAAGCACTTGAATCTAGCATACAATTGTGTAATAAATGATCGTGCACAGTAAGAATGATATAGAATGGAGCCAAAAAATCTTTTTCATTTTCAATATGAGGTCCAAACATGATTGTTGGACACTCATCCTATAGATTGATAACATTAGCTTGACTTTTTGCATCTGAAAAAAATATTACTTTTGAAATTTGTTTCTTATAAATTGGATTCTTAGAAAGTTCTATCAAAGGGACTAAAATCTTAATCTTGTTCAATTCATTCTCCAGATTGAAAGTGCTAACTGATTTTTCTAACTCTTTAGTATGCACTTCTGCTTCTTTCTTCTCCAGTGTCTTAGTTTTTTTTTCCTTTGTTTCAACTTGCTTTGTTTGAATTGCTAATGCTTCAATGAATGTTTTTGAGACTAAGGCTTTATTTCCTTTACTCTGTGTAAAAACCTTTTT
>ML786153.1:113402-126991 GCA_009831015.1 Picea engelmannii | reverse complement strand
ATAAAAAACCATTAACAATAACAATATCTAACACTATTGATATAACACCATTAACAAATATTAAGATATAGCATGTTGTCTACGTTTTGTCGGTCCAACATTGAAGGCTAAAATTATATTGCCGAGCGAATTTCCTGCATACATTCTGGGCAAAATTCTAGCAAGTGAAGGAAAAAATAGTGTTGAGTAAGCCCCTTTAGAATGCATCCATTGGGTAAGTATTCGCTGATGAATACAATGCGGTTTAATTACATGAAAAGGAGAAATTACACTCTACACGACTACTGTATTAGCTATGACTCATAAATCGTTCTGACTATGATATCTTTCTGGAAATCAATCTCTCTATGAAACATTATATCGTTATGAAAAATATAAAAATAATTATACAATAAATATCACTATTCAGGTTATTGTGGTGTTTTAAATATGTGCAAGGCAGTCTACCAACAATTGATATTGCTGGAAAATTAGGGGGGGTGATTCAACACGGATCTGGGAACTCGCTCAATCAAAAAATTGACTCCACCAATGTTACCAAATGCTAACTCAATCACTCAGACAAATGTTGTTGTACACTGTCGTGCACAACTTTAAAACTCAGTGTATTAAACCTTTAGAGAAAGTATTACCAATCGCTAACTCAATGACAATACCAAAATCAGATGGTTGGCTCTGTAAATAGCTAACTCAATCAATAGTTCAGAAGTGGATTGCTGTGTAAAATTCAGAAAGAAATCGTGAGTGCTACCATCAAATCATTGAGTGTTTTTAGAAGGAAATCGTGAGTGTTATCATCAAAATCATTGAGGGTTTTCAGAAGGAAATAGTGAGTGTTTATCATCAAAATCGCTGAGGGTTTTTAGAAGGAAATCGTGAGTGTTATCATCAAAATCACTTTGATTTTTATAAAAATCATTTAATTCAATTTCTATACCATAGCCAGGGAAGAATACTAAACATTATAACATAAACATGCTGAACCTATAAACTCAACCTCCAGAATCTTTCATAAAAAATGGTGAGTGCTACATACATTTTCGCTGCCCATTTTGATTATACATCACTTCCCAGACAATCCATAGACTAAAAAGATAAATGCTAATTCATATTCAACCAAAGGTGCAAATCGTTTTTGAATACCATGGTATTCGTTATCTAAATTGGTGATATAATCGTTGTATAATTGAGAAGGAAACTACTGTATTTTACATTACAGTGATATCTTCATAAATTCACCAATAACTGTGATATCAATAAAAAAATGGGAAATCATTTAATAAATAAAAACACAGGCATATAAACGAAATCGAAATCGAAGATTGAACTGACTGTAGGCATATAAAAATGAAATGGAATCGAATTTTTAAATGGAAATGCAGTTAAAATGTGGGCACTAAAAGCACACCTAGTATATACAACAATGCACCAACGTTTAGGCACAGTAAACACAAAGAATTTCGAGTAAAAATTCATCGTTGTTAAGGGTAAAAAGGCATAGACAATCAAGGTAAGTTTTCGTTGTAATTCAAGGCATATATTTTTCCATCCTTCCAATGAAAAGAAAAAGAAACGCGGTCCAAAATAAAAAGAAGCATTGTCATTAAAATCGCAGAGAAGGAAGATGAACAACACAGAGAGGTTTTCAATCACAAGAAGACACAATGACCATTAATCAGACAAGAACAATCAACAGGGGTAGATGACTGGGCAAATACATCCTTCGGTCTTATCCATGAAAAAAAAAGAAGGGTGATAGGATCTATAGGTCTATTAACACCGAAGTGACGACCATCGATCCGACTCCTGACCGACTACTCAGGCGCAGACTGATGATCTAGGGATGATGATGAAGTAAGAACAATGCCTCAAACTAAATCAATAAAACCAATAGGATAGTTAGGTCATTCAGGGATCGAATTCCAAGGGAATCAATTCAAGCAGCGAGCATAAGGCTATGGGGAAATCAAGTTCTCCAGATCAATAGTAATCTACAATGGAAAACCAAAGCTTGCATACTGTAGCCCAAGGTGACCTCTCCGAGTCGATGTCCCGCGCGCTCCGTGCATCTCTCGCTTATCGACCGCTAAGATTTCACTGGTACCTCCCAGCCAACACTAGGGGTACTCTTCTTCACCCTTAGCCCCCCGAGTTGCAAAGGGGCCACGCACACTAAACCAAAGAACAACTATCTCCCAGCTCGCCTTTCAAGGCTGAGCTACCACTCCTCACCGAGTTGGGTATCCCAACTCCCACAAGCTAAGTCAGTCAAGTCTGAAATTTTGCACAATAACGTTACGCATAACAACAGAGATCCATCCTCCTCCTCATCCCTCCTTTATATATAGTTTCTAAGTCATTTTCTTTCCCAATTTCCCATTTAATTTATTGTTCAAAAATTTAATTCAGAAAAATCCTCCCCATACATGTGTCACCCATCCCCTTCGTTGCACCAAATATTAATTTCATTAATTTTTTAATTACTCCTATTTCCCTCACCCACCTAAAATCATTCTTAGAATCGCTCCTAGGTGTCCTTATATTCCCTTACACAATTTAATGACTTAGCCCCTTACTAATTTACTAGTTGAGTTGAATTTAAAAAGTTCTTAAAGGCATGATTCCTTACTAAGTTGGTCATTCTGCTTTTTCCTTATGTTTCCCTTTCTCTTTATGTTTCCCCCTTAGTTTCCTAATTCTTTTAAATTTCCCTCTTTCCTTTTTATCTAAAACTCAGATTAGTAAGTGTAGACTTTACCCTTTTTCATTTTAGTAAAATTTTTAATTAGCACATGTGCAAACAATTATTCCCCCCCTTTTTAAAATTTAATCCCCCAAAGTAATTTGATTTTTTTTTTATAAATTAATTGAATTGCTTACCCCCTTCTCGTCACATGTTTAATGATGATTATTAGTATTATTTATTTATTTTTATTTATTTTTCTTACCACAAGTATCACTTAGAATTAGATTTTGTTTTCCTAGGCTAGGCAACATTTTATTAGGGAATTTGTTTTTAAATCTTTCTTATCACAATATTCGTTCTAAGGTCATCTAGGTTTATTCAATTATTAGTTAACAATGCGACGTGCCCTTCAGGATGCACTAGGTTCTCCAACGATGCCACTCGCCTCATTCTGTTTCCCTTGCGTGATGTGCCCTTCAAGACGCACTACGTGCTCCAAGAGTGCCACTCACCTCTTTCTATTTTTCTTGCATGACATGCTCTTCAGGACGCACTACATGCTCCAAGGGTGCCACTCGCCTCTTGACTGACTTGGTAGACATCAAAAACCCCTGGAGTCAATACTCCGTCAAGTGATCTTGTGGGAGACTAAGGGCCTCTAAGGCATAAGGCCCCTGCCTTATTACGCAGCCCTTAGAATCATCATGAGCGACTGTCGCAGTCTTCCCTCACGGCATCGTGGGTCTTCTCAAACTAGGTAATCATTAACCTATAGTTTGAGCCATGATGGGAGTGATAGTAGGCTGTGGAAGGGCTTATGTCCACACCTCTCCCTCAATGTCTCTAGTTATTGTGCGTGACCCCTCTACTCCACATGTGATATTGGACGACAAGCTATCGTCAGCCTGCATCATCAACGAATCATGTCAGAAATAATATACATAATCATATCATCTAATCATATGAAAAAATGTCATATATACAACAATCAAACCCCAATAGTCCACTCCCTGACTCGATCCAGAGTCCAAGGGTTTCATCGTTGCCTCTGCATAATCGAAGTCCCAAAACCTGCACACTTAGGAAATTCGAGTCAATAATACCTGTCTATGTTAATACAGTAAAATAACATGTCATCAATCATAACGCCTCATAATCATAATCAAATGCCCAATAGTATAATAATCTGGATCACTTGCAAGCAAGTGTCCTCAAAGAATAAGTTCGCTCAGTGCGTGCAAGAGCGGGATGTTACACACACCCCTCTTGGTCTAAACTTTGTCCCGAAGTTTCACAGTATATACGTGCCAAAACAATTTGTATCACAGTGTCAAAATTCTATGTATCAAACAAAAATGGAAACTGCTGGCGCATATCATATGTGTCCTCCCAGGTCACCGATTGCCGACTATAGTTGTCCCACTGGACCTTGACCTGATCTACTGTTCGACGCCGTAGTTGTTGGGTGTGATGATCCAGGATGCAGATCGACTTATCCATGAGAACCCCCTCATCCAATACCTGCAAGGAACTCATGTCAATAACATGTGTAGGATCACTAATATAATGTCTTAAAAAAGATACGTGAAAAACATCGTGCATACGCCTCAAAGAATCAGGAAAGGCTAGTCGATAGGCCATAGGCCCCTTACTCCCCACTATCTCGAAGGGTCCCATGAACCTAGGAGAGATTTTATCTCCCTTTCCAAACTTGATCGAACTCTCATGCGGTTTTACTCACAAGAAGACTCGATCGCCAACTTCGTAACTACGGTCGACACGATGCACATCGACATAACTCTTCTGCTGATCCTGTGCTTCTTTGATCCTTTGTCTTATTTTTTTCATTTTCTCTTCCATTTATTGGATCGATTCTGCTACCACCAAGACCCTATATTCAAGCCGATCCTAACTCAAAGGTGTCTGACACAGTCACCCATAAAGGAACTCGAAAGGCACCATCTTAATGGTGCTTTGGTAACTGTTGTTATAAGCGAATTCTACTAGTGGCAAGAATTCTTCCCAATGCTTCTGTTGGTCCATCACGTACATGTGCAACATGTCTTCCAAGGTCTAGTTTGTTTGTTCGGTCTGCCCATCAGTCTCCGAGTGATACACCGTACTAAAGTTATGTTGGGTTCCCAAGGCCTCTTGGAAACTAGTCCAAAATCATCCAGTAAACACCGATCCTCGATCGGATATAATCCTCTTAGGCACACCATGTAGCCTCACAATATCACTGATGAAAACTCTAGCTATGTTAGGTGCTTGATACGTCGTATGCACAATAATAAAATGAGCACTCTTTGTCAGATTGTGGACTAATACAAAAATCGAGTCATGTCTCCTTGTTGTTAGTGGCAATCCAACAATGAAATCCATCGAAATAACCTCCCATTCCGATTCGAGAATAACGTGTGGCTGTAGTAATCATGTTGGATGTCTATGTTCAACCTTTACTTTCTGACATTCTAGACATCTGGCCACATAGTTGACTATGTCTACCTTCATTCCCTTGCAGAAGAATAAGGGTTTAAGGTCCATCGTCATCTTCGTGACTCCTGGGTGGGCCATGTACACTGCTATGTGAGCCTTTCTTAGGATAAAACTCCTCAACTCGTCGTTTGGTAGTACGTAAATCCGATTTTTAAACCTCAAAAATCCATCGTCATCAAATGTAAATCCTTCAAATCTTGGTACCATCATTGTGTTTTGTCCGATAAAATCCTCGACCTCTTTGTACCAGTCATCGTCACGCTGTAAAGTTAGAATCTTTTCACGTAGATTCGTCTGAAGAGGCAACATCGAAAATATGCATGGTATCCGAATCAATGCATCTACCACTCGATTCACGGTTCCTTTTATGTAAGTAATATCAAAGTCATACTCGCTAAGCAATTCTGACCAACGCCGTTGTCACGCGTTTAGGTCGCTTTGCGTAAATATGTGTTGTAGTCCACAATGGTCTGTCTTTATTTCAAATTTCCGTACAAGAAGGTAGTGTATCCAAACCTTCAAGGCATATACAATGGATAATAAATCCAAATCATGCATCACATAGTTCTCCTCATGCCTTCTCAGTTTCCTCGAGATGTAAGCGATCACTTGACCATCTTGCATCAATACTCCACCTAAGCCTTCCTTGGATGTGTCAGTGCATACTAAGAAATATGTGTCCATGTTAGGGACTTTTAGTATCGGTGTTGTTGTCAACAACTCTTTGAGCCTCTGAAATGCTTCCGTGCATTTCTCAGTCCAAACAAACCTCTTGTTCTTCTTCTGCAATTCCGTGATCGGATTTTCTATCTACAAAAATTCCTCGATGAACTGTCGATAGTATCCTGCTAAACCCATGAAGCTATGCACTTCCAGGACATTTGTCGGTGCAGGCCATTCTATAATAGACTCGACCTTTGCTAGATCCATGATGATACCTTCGTCGAAGATGACATGCCCTAAGTAGTGAATCCTCGATTGATAAAATGAGAATTTGGACAACTTTCCAAACAATTTGTGCTCTCGCAGGCACTATATTACCAAGCACAAGTGCTCGTCATGCTCCTCCATCATCCAAGAGTAAATCAAAATATCATCGATGAATACTTGAACGAAATTGTCCAAGTACTCATGGAACACCCTGTTCATCAAACTCATAAATACCCTTGGGGCGTTTGTCAGTCCAAATGGTAAAACAATAAACTCGTAATGTTCAAACCTAGTCGTAAAGGCAGTCGTAGGGATGCCATCCTCCTTGATCCGTAAGTGGTGACACCCTGATCACAATTCGATCTTTGAAAACACCGTAGCACCCTTCATCTGATCAAACATATCATCAATCCTCAACAATGGATATTGATTCTTGATTGTTGCCTTGTTCAATTGATGGTAGTCAATGTAGAGTCTCCATGACCCATCCTTCTTTCATATGAAGATAATAGGCGCACCCCACGACGACACACTTAGACATATAATTCCTAGGTCCAACAACTCCTTCAGTTTCATTCTCAAGTCCTGTAACTCTAGGGTCAACATACGATAAGGCGTTCTCTCTATTGGTTTAGTCCCCGGTTTTAGGTCTATGGTAAACTCCAATTCCCTCTCCGACGACATCCTAGGTAACTCCTCTGGAAAGATGTCTGCAAACTCTCTCACCACCGGAAGGTGTTCAAGACCTTTCACTACTCCCTTCTCGTTTAACGCAAGGATCACATAAATTTTACATCCCTTGCGCATGTTCTTCTACAGTTGCAAGGAAGAGATAAACCTCAGGGAAACTCCCTGGTTCCATCCTACAATCACATATCTTTGTCCCTCATCATCGACTAAGCTCAACCATTTCATCTTACAGTTGAGTATTGCCTCATGTGATTCCAACCAGTCCATACCTATTACGATGTCATAAGATCCTAATATCATGACGTACAGGTCGGCCTTGGTGACAAACTCTCCTAGGTTAAGGGTACAACCCATAACCTTTCCTCCAACCTTTTATTTGGCTCCCGAAGCCATCTCTACAAAGCTAAACTCATCCTTTTTGACTGCCTTTACCTTAATCCTTTTTAGCACTGCACCAGAAATGAAACTCTCGGTAGCACCGAGATCTATCAAAATACTAAGGGTCTAGTCAAAGATGGTACACAACGTCTCGAGCACAATCGCCTGGTGCTCTGACTGGCGGTTATTCACCTCTACATGAATCCGATGGGCCTTGCCAAAATATCCCATGGTAGTGGGTCTGACTAATCTAGACACTCTTGTCCTCTCCACTGGGCTAGTCCTCTTCGGTCCAGTACTCCTGTTACTCGAAGTAGAAGTTGACGATCCATTGGCCTGGAATCCTGGTCTATTCTATTGAACATGCATAAACTGCTACTGCTGCAGTTGACATTGTTGCTGATGCTGTGGTCCCCGATAAGGTGTCCACTGTGGAGGCACTAGTCGTCGAGGTGTAGTGAAAGTGGATCCTCTTTGGAAGCCACGATATCCTGGTGTATGTCTAGATGGTGTCTCATGCTACAGCGCACCGGATGACACCTGCCCTGTCGGCCTCATAGGAGTCCTGCTCTAACCCCTGCTGATAATCTCCTCCTCTACTATGAGGGCCTTCTTAACAAAATCATGCAAGGTCTGAGGCATGATAATCCTAACCTTTTCACGTATGCTGACATTAAGGCCGAACAAGAACATGTTGACCTTAAGTTTCTCAGTATTAAGATGCAGAGCATACCAAAGCAACTCCATAAAATGGGCCTCGTACTCGGGCACCGTACGACCGCCCTATCATAAGGCATTGAACTCGTTGAGCTGACGCTCAATGAATTCCTCTGATAGGTAACTCTCTCGAAACCATTCCTCGAACAGTTCCCATGACACGTCTTCGACGATCATGTTGAATTGTGGCAAGAGCGTCTTCCACCATAGAAGAGTGCTTCCCTTCAGTTGAAAGACCGCCATGCAAACCTTCATGTTGGAGGTATATTCGCTTAGTGCAAATCACATCGCCATATTCTTCAACCATGCCTTGGTGGCTATGTCATCTGGGGCACCAAAGAACTCGGGAAATTTTACCTTCTCGACTTTGCGGTGAATGCTACCAAAACTGACCGGAGTGCATGGTGGACCCTCAGGGGGTGTCGATTCTCTGGCCTTATCTCTGTCCAAATGGGTGATCAGTGCCTTAGACATGGGCTGAAAAGAACTCATCAGCCCAACCACATCACCCATTGCTATCTTCTCCTTCATGACAACCTATTCGTCTCCCTGTGGTTTAGACTCCTTAGGCATGGATGCTACTAGAGGCGTTGTGCCTCCTCCCCTAGCACCTCATCATCTGCCTCCACGGCGTCCTCTAGCCATGATTACCTGCATGATTACAAGTCAACTTAATTAGCAAAATCAAATATCATATCGACGAAATACGTAGTGATCCCATTCGGTGGATGTTCTCTATTCTATTAGATAAACACGATGTGCTTCAATTATATATTGATTAGCATTAAGTATCTCAATGAAATCAATTCACTACCATACGGCTGGGAAATTAAATGAGGAATGAATTTACTGTGTGCATAATGGTGGTTGGAAACACAACCTAAAAGTGTTGTCAGGCGTACAATGTTGAGTGAAAAAAAGGAGTTCAATGCTAAGTGGCATTCTAGCTTTTAAAAGGGAGATTCTGTCTACGTTATGGCGGTCCAACATTGAAGGCTAAAAATATATTGCCGAGCGAATTTCCTGCATACATTCTGAGAGAAATTCTAGAAAGTGAAGGCAAAAATAATGTTGATTAAGCTCCTTTAGAACGCATCCAGTGGGTAAGTATTCGTTGATGAATACAAGGCAGTTTAATTACATGTAAAGGAGAAATTACACTCTACACGACTACTGTATTAGCTATGACTCATAAATCGTTATGACTATGATATCTTTCTGGAAATCAATCTCTCTCTGAAACATTATATCGTTATGCAKAATATAAAAATAATTATACAATAAATATCGTTATCYAGGTTATTGTGGTCTTTTAAATATGTGCAAGGYGATCTACCAACAATTGATATTGCTGGAAAATTAGGGGGGGTGATTCAACATGGATCTGGGAACTCGTTCAATCAAAAAAATGACTCCACTTATGTTACCAAATGCTAACTCAATCACTCAGATGAACGTTGTCGTAYAGTGTCATACAAAACTTTAAAACTCAATGTATTAAACCTTCAGAGGAAGCATTACCAATCGCTAACTCAATGACAGTACCAAAATCAGATGGTTGTGTAAATATCTAACTCAATCAATAGTTCAGAAGTGGATCACTGTGTAAAATTCATATATAAATCATGAGTGATATCATCAAATCCCTGAGTGTTTTCAAAAGGAAATCGTGAGTGTTATCATCAAAATCACTAAGGGTTTTCAGAAGGAAATCGTGAGTGTTTATCATCAAAATCGCTGAGGGTTTTCAGAATGAAATCGTGAGTGTTATCATCAAAATCACTTTGATTTTTATGAAAAGCATTTAATTCAGTTTCTATACCATATCCAGGGAAGAATACTAAACATTATAACATAAACATGCCGAACCTATAAACTCAACCTCCAGAACCTTTTAGAAAAAAATCGTGAGTGCTACATACATTTTCGCTGCCCGTTTTGATTATACATCACTTCCCACACAATCCATAGACTAAAAATATAAATGCTAAGTCATGGTCAACCAAAGGGGAAAATCGTTGTCGAATACCATGGTATTCGTTATCTGAATTGGTGATATAATCGTTGTATAACTGAGAAGGAAACTACTGTATTTTACATTACAATGATATCTTCATAAATTCGCCAATAACTGTGATAGCAATAAAAAAATGGGAAAGCATTTAATAAATAAAAATGAAATCATATAAATGAAATCGAAATCGGAGATTGAACTGACTGCAGGCATATAAAAATGAAATGGAACTAGATTTTTAAACGGAAATGCAGTTAAAATGCGGGTAGTAAAAATGCACCAAGTATATACATCAATGCGACAACATTTAGACACAGTAAACACAAAGACTTTTGAGAAAAATTTATCATTGTTAAGAGTAAAAAGGTGCAGACAATCAAGGTAAGTTTTCGTTGTAATTCAAGGCATATGTTTTACCGTCCTTCCAGTGAAAAGAAAAAAAAACCCGGTCCAAAATAAAAATAAGCATTTTCATTAAAATCGCAGAGAAGGAAGATGAACAACAAATAAAGGTTTTTAATCACAAGAAGGTGCAATAACAATCAATCAGCCAAGAACAATCAACTGTGGTAGATGACTGGGCAAACAATCCTTCGGTCATCATCCACGCACTGAAAAGAAGGGCATTAGGATGTATAGGTCTATTAACACCAAAGTGACGACCGTCGATCCGACTCCTAGCCGACTTCTCAGGCACAGAATGATGATCTAGGGATGATGACGAAGTAAGCACAACGCTTCACAATAAATAAATAAAACCAATAGGATAGTCACGACATTCATGGATCGAATTCCAAGGGAATAAAGTCAAGCAACGAGCTTAAGGCTATGGGGAAATAAATTTCTCGATTACATTTCTAAGTCAAACACCTTACTACACAAGTAAAAGTATAGAAATGAAAGCTCCATATCAATAGTAATCTACTATGCAAAACCAAATCTTGCGTACCATAGCCCAAGGTGACAGCTCCGAGTCGATGTTCCACGTGCTATGTGCATCTCACACTTTTCAACCATTGAGACTTCACTGGTACCTCCCAGCCAATTCTAGGCGTACTCTTATTCCTCCTTAGCCCCCCAAGCTACAAAGGGGCCACACACACTAAGCCAGAGAACAACTAGCTCCCAACCCACCTCACTCAGACTTAGATTTTATTTTCCTAGGCTGGGCGACATTTTATTAGGGAATTTGTTTTTAAATCATTCTTATCACAATATTCATTCTAAGCCCATCTAGGTTTATTCACTTATTATTTAACAATGTGATGTTCCCTTTAGGATACACTAGGTGCTCGAAGGGTGCAACTTGCCTCATTCTGTTTCGCTTATGCGACATGCCCTTCACGACGCACTACATGCTCCAAGGGTGCCACTCACCTCTTTCCATTTTTCTTGCATGACATGCCTTTCAGGACACACTACATGTTCCAAGGGTGCCAATCGCCTCTTGAATGACTTGGCAGACATCAAAAAACCCTAGAGTCAATACTTTGTCAGGTGATCTTGTGGGAGACTAAGGGCCTATAAGGAATAAGGACCCTTCCTTATTGCGTTTCCCTTAGAATCATCATGATCGACTGTCACAGTCTACCCTCATGACATCGTGGGTCTTCTCAAACTAGGTAATCATTAACCTATAGTTTGAGCCATGATGGGAGTACCAGTAGGCTATGGTAGGGCTGTCGTCCACACCTCTCCCCCAATGTCTCTGGTTATCGTGTGTGACCCCTCTATTCCATATGTGAGTTTGGTCGGCAAGCTATCGTCAGCCTACATCATCAACAAATCATGTCAGAAATAATATCCATAATCATATCATCTAATCATATGCACAAATGTCATATATACAAAAATCAAACCCCAATAGTCCACTCCCTGACTCGATCCAGAGTCCAAGGGTTTCATTTATGCCTCTGCATCCTCGAGGTCCCAAATCTTGCACACTCAGGAAATCCGAGTCAATAGCACCTGTCTATGTCAATACAACAAAATAACATGCCATCAATCATAACACCTCATAATCATAATCAAATGCCCAATAGTATAATAATCCGGATCACTTGCAAGCAAGTGTCCTCAAAGAATAAGTTCGCTCAGTGTGTGCAAGAGCAGGTTGTTACAAAGTTATTCATATTTTTCTCATGAAGTAATGGTTCATAACTTAAAGATTGTTCCTAGTCTTGTTGAGTTAAATGAGGTTCTCTATCATGATCACTTAGATTGTCTATTTCCTCATCTAATTCATCATACTCTTGAAGTTTATCTCCTTGTATAAAATTCTCTGTTTTAAAATGGAATCTGAATTTTTTTATCCTCATTCTTAATTTTCCTCTATTGAATCTGGGGATTTGTATTGAGGTTTCTTCTACAACGATTTTTATTTCTAACATATGGGTTAGGTTTGGATTTCTCCATTTCGATCCTGGATATTTGATTTGATAAATATTTAATGATTTTATCAATCTCCTCCATTTTCTCATCTTGTGCATTTCTCCCATAACTAGAAGGTCCTCCTTGTTCTTTAAACCTTCTAGGTTCCCTAATTCGAAATTTAGCTTTTGTTTTTAGTTTCCCTGATGCCATCATATTAGATTCAATTTCAATAACATCCTCTGACATCTCGACTAATGTTGTAGCTCTCCTTTCCCTTGAAAGTAACGCAAGGTCAGAATCAAATGCCCTTGCAAAAGTAACTTTAGTAGCCGGATGGGAAGGTTTAACTTTGGCTGGGATTTTTCTATATAGTTTATTAAGTCTTTGGACAAATACATAAATTGTTTCAGAGGACTTCTTCCTTAAAGCACCAAATTCATTCAAATAATATAGGTGATTTTTTTTCTCACCCCACCATCTCAAGAAAGTGGATTCTAAATCATCATATGTTGTTATGGAATCTGCAAGAAGTCCCCTAAACCAAGTTCTAACTTGACCCTCAACTGTCTATACAAATAGTCTCATGTAAACATCTTCATGTTCAATGCCAAGTATATCAACAAATTGATCGAAAAATTCTATATGTTATGTGGCTGTTAAATCCCCCCCCCCATAAATTTGGGTAAGATTTTCATATAGTTATCAAGTAAATCATGCAGATTTGCGGGAAGGGATAACGGGGCATATCTAGCAGCTACATTGGCAAATATCCTTGGGGGAGGTGGTGTTGTATTTACCTTTCCATCGCCTCCACCTCCACCTCCTACACCAACCATTGTAAGTTTTGGAGATGAAATACAAGGAATACAATGGAGATTATCAAATATTTCAAAATATTGTTGTACCAAGTCCTTGATTGCTTCAAGAAGGTATAACAAAGACCTTCTAGATAATCAAAAGGTGGCAGGTCTCGTGATATGGATGAATAATCAAACTCATAAGGGAAATGAGAACTAGTACTTGATATTTTAGATCGACATGATGAGTAGATGAGAGAAGTGATAAGGGAGGAACCTGAGTATAAAAGGTGTTCTTATGAATTTGCAGGCATAGGAACCCGTATTTCATGGAGACTAAGGATAGGTTGTCTGTAGACATAATTAGGTACTAATTATTCTTCCTTAATCTCGCTGGTGTAAAAGTACACAAAAGAAAAAGGTGTATTCTGAAAATTTTCGATCTTTAAATCATATAATTTTACTTCAGGAATTTCAACCTCTGGATTTTCTAACTTAATTTCTGGAT
>ML786153.1:94672-109675 GCA_009831015.1 Picea engelmannii | reverse complement strand
CATTGTGGAAAACCTCATAAAAAAATTCCTTTGCATTTTCCTCCCATAGTTTGGAATGATAAATGTGTATTGGCTCAGTGATAGTTGGGGTCCATTTCCAATTCATCAAAGGAAATGGGGTTCTGAAGCATATAGCATGCATAATATATGCAGACATATAAAAGGGAGCATGCTCTCCTTTGGATTTTTGGGTTGTATAACCTTCGATTTGTTTGACCATATTATCTGACAGTAGCTTTCCCCAATCAAAAGTAAAACCCTATGCAACTTCATGAATGATAGGAACCCAATTTGCAGTGAAATGTGTATGGATTTTCTTTCTGAACAATCTACAAAGCATCATAGAAACATACATGTAACACCCCAAGGCCGAGCCCTTGCTGAATTGTAATTATGTTTATAGGCTGGTGAGCCAAGTGTTTATAAGCTAGAAGAATTAAGTGTTTATTAGGTCGGAGAGCCCAGATGCTAAGGCCAATGAGCCTGATTTTGTATATGTAAATACTCACAACATTAATAAAATTACATCATTGTGTGTAGACCTACCACGAAGAAATAACTATGGGGGACTAAGCTCCACTAGGCAGGGAAAGGTAAGGGGATAAGTGTCTAGGAATAGGGGCTAAGCTAGAGGGCTTACCTCTATAGGAGTAATATTATATTATTATTTCCTAGAGGCTAAAGTTTGGCATAACCATGTTGTCCTAAGTTCCTAGGGAAATGGAATGTGTGTTAAGTGGAGCTCATGCATCTTCAGGAAGACATGTGTCAACTTGGGCACATGCAGTTTTTAGGTGGGAAAGTTATCTCACCGAGGATTCCTCTCACCATTCTCACCATTCTCACCACTCTCACGATCTTGGCAATGGTCACCACTCTGGAAGTAAGCCATACTCCCCACTGATGCACGCACTGAGACTGAGCATTCACGCAACAAACCATTGCCTCCATCGTCGATCTCTGCAACTTATGAAACCTACAAACCCGTAAAGATAATTGTGGTTCTTGTGAAGAACAACACGACTGCGTAGTGTATGAGCCATATCACACCTAACTATGATATTTTACATTACAGTGATATCTTCATAAATTCACCAATAACTGTGATAGCAATAAAAAAAAGGGAAAACATTTAATAAATAAAAATGCAGGCATATAAATGAAATCGAAATCAGAGATTGAACTGAATGCAGACATATAAAAACGAAATGGAACCAGATCTTTAAACGAAAATGGAGTTAAAATGCGGGCAGTAAAAATGCACCAAGTATATACAACAATGCGACAACATTTAGGCACAGTAAACACAAAGACTTTGGAGTAAAAATTTGTCGTTGTTAAGAGTAAAAAGGAGCAGAAAATCAAGGTAAGTTTTCGTTGTAATTCAAGGCATATCTTTTACTGTCCTTCCAGTGAAAAGAAAAATAAACCCGGTCCAAAATAAAAATAAGTGTTTTCATTAAAATTGCAGAGAAGGAAGATGAACAACACATAAAGGTTTTTAATCGCAAGAAGGTGCAATGACCATCAATCAGCCAAGAACAATCAACTGGGGTAGACAACTGGGCAAACACATCCTTCGATCATCATCCACGCACATAAAAGCAGGGCATTATGATGTATAGGTATATTAACACCAAAGTGACGACCGTTGATATGACTCCTGGTCGACTTCTCAGGCATGGAATGCCGATCTAGGGATGATGACGAAGTAAGCACAATGCTTCACAGTAAATCAATAAAACCAATAGGATAGTCACGTCATTCATGGATCGAATGCCAAGGGAATCAAGTCAAGCAACGAGCTTAAGGCTATGGGGAAATCAATTTCTTGATTACATATTTAAGTCAAACACCTTCCTACACAAGTAAAATTATAGAAATGAAAGCTCCAGATAAATAGTAATCTACTATAAAAAACCAAAGCTTGTGTACCATAGCCCAAGGTGCCTGCTCTGATTCAATGTTCTGTGTGCTCCATGCATCTCCTGCTTTCTGACCACTGAGACTTCAACGGTACCTCCCAGCCAACGCTAGGCATACTCTTCTTCCCCCTTAGCCCCCTAAGCTGCAAAGGGGCCAAAGACACTAAACCAGAGAACAACTAGCTCCCAACTTGCCTCACTCAGACTTAGATTTTATTTTCCTAGGCTGGGCGAGATTTTATTAGGGAATTTGTTTTTAAATAATTCTTATCACAATATTCGTTCTAAGCCCATCTAGGTTTATTCACTTATTATTTAACAATGCGATGTGCCCTTCATGACGCACTAGGTTCTCCAAGGGTGCCACTCGCCGCATTCTGTTTCCCTTATGCGACGTGCCCTTCATTATGCACTACATGCTCCAAGGGTGCCACTCGCCGCTTTCCATTTTTCTTGTGTGAAATTCCCTTCACGACACAATACATGTTCCAAGGGTGCCACTCGCCTCTTGACTGACTTGGTAGACATAAAAAACCCCTAGAGTCAATACTCCATCAGGTGATCTTGTGGGATACTAAGGGCCTCTAAGGAATAATGCCCCTTCCTTATTGCGCTCCCCTTAGAATCATTGTGATCGACTATCATAGTCTACCCTCATGACATCGTGGGTCTTCTCAAACTAGGTAATCATTAACCTACAGTTCGAGCCACGACGGGAGTACCAGTAAGTTGTGGGAAGTCTTCCATCCACACCTCTCCCCCAATGTCTTTGGTTATCGTGTGTGACCCCTCTATTCCACATGTGAGTTTGGTTGGCAAGCTATCATCAGCCTACATCATCAATGAATCATGTAAAAAATAATATCCATAATCATATCATCTAATCAGATGCACAAATGTCATATATACAACAATCAAACCCCAATAGTCCACTCCCTGACTCGATCCAGAGTCCAAGGGTTTCATTTATGCCTCTGCATCCTTGAGGTCCCAAATCTTGCACACTCAGGAAATCTGAGTCAATAGCACCTGTCTATGTCAATACAACAAAATAACATGCCATCAATCATAACGCCTCATAATCATAATCAAATGCCAAATAGTATAATAATCCGGATCACTTGCAAGCAAGTGTCCTCAAAGAATAAGTTCCCTCAGTGCGTGCAAGAGCAGGATGTTACAAAGTTATTGATATTTTGCTCATCAAGTAATGGTTCATAACTTAAAGATTGTTCCTAGTCTTGTTGAGTTAAATGAGGTTATCTATCATCATCACTTAGATTGTTTATTTCCTCATCTAATTCATCATACTCTTGAAGTTTATCTCCTTGTATAAAATTCTCTGTTTTAAAATGGAACCTGAATTTTTTTATCCTCATTCTTAATTTTTCTCTATTGAATCTGGGGATTTGTATTGAGGTTTCTCCTACACTGATTTTTATTTCTAACATATGGGTTAGGTTTGGATTTCTCCATTTCGATCCTAGATATTTGATTTGATAAATATTTAATGATTTTATCAATCTCCTCCATTTTCTCATCTTGTGCATTTCTCCCATAACTGGAAGGTCCTCCTTGTTCTTTAAACCTTCTAGGTTCCCTAATTTGAAATTTAGCTTTTGTTTTTAGTTTCCCTGATGCCATCATAGTAGATTCAATTTCAATAACATCCTCTGGCATCTCGACTAATGTTGTAGCTCTTCTTTCCCTTGAAAGTAATGCAAGGTCAGAATCAAATGCCCCTGCAAAAGTAACTTTAGTAGCCGGATGGGAAGGTTTAACTTTGGCTGGGATTTTTCTATATAGTTTATTAAATCTTTGGATAAATTTAGAAATTGTTTCAGAGGACTTCTTCCTTAAAGCACCAAATTCATTCAAATAATATAGGTGATCTTTTTTCTCACCCCACTATCTCAATAAAGTGGATTCTAAATCGTCATATGTTGCTATGGAATCTGCAAGAAGTCCACTAAACCAAGTTCTAACTTGACCCTCAAATGTCTATACAAATAGTCTCATGTAAACATCTTAATGTTCAATGCCAAGTATATCAACAAATTGATCAAAAAATTCTATATGTTCAGTGGCTGTTAAATCCCTCCCCCATAAATTTGGGTAAGATTTTCATATAGTTATCAGGTAAATCATGTAGATTTGTAGGAAGGGATAGCGGGGTATATCTAGCAGCTGCTTTGGCAAAAATCCTTGGGGGAGGTGGTGGTGTATTTAGCTTTCCATCGCCTCCACCTCCACCTCCTACACCAACCATTGTAAGTTTTGGAGATGAAATACAAGGAATGCAATGGAGATTATCAAATATTTCAAAATATTGTTGTACCAAGTCCTTGATTACTTCAGGAAGGTATAAAAAAGACCTTCTAGATAATCAAAAGGTGGCAGGTCTTGTGATATGGATGAATAATCAAACTCATAAGGGAAATGAGAACTAGTACTTGATATTTTAGATCGACATGATGAGTAGATGAGAGAAGTGATAAGAGAGGAACCTGAGTATAAAAGGTGTTCTTATGAATTTGTAGGGATAGGAGCCCTTATTTCATGGAGACTAAGGATAAGTTGTATGTAGACATAATTAGGTACTAATTATTCTTCCTTAATCTCGCTGGTGTAAATGTACACAAAAGAAAAAGGTGTATTCTGAAAATTTTCGATCTTTAAATCATATGATTTTACTTCAGGAATTTCAACCTCTAGATTTTCTAACTTAATTTATGGATTACTAGTTGCGTCTTATGTGGACTGAGATTTAATTTGATGTATTTATTTAGAATCAACAAATTATCTCTTCCGCTGAAATATTAGCATTAACTTGAGAGAAGATTGGTTGATAGACCTTACCTGCTAACACAAATGTCTACTTAGATATCCTTTAGTTTTAAACAGTTTCTCAAGATTTGAAACTGGCATAGTCTTCTTATCGTCTTGGTTTTTTCTTGTATTTTTTTTGTCTGAAATCCATCTTTGCCAAAATGGATTCGCTAGATGAAAATCAAAACGAGCCTTAACCGTGTGATTGATTCATGTTCACCCTCAAGAAGCAAATCTAATCTTTGTCGTATTCCCAAGGAAAAATAACTTTGTTTCTATGTCCCCGACAATGGCGCCAAACATATTTTGTTTCTAAGATTTACTTTGGGCTCACAGAATAATGTGAGGCATCCAAAGTTTATAATGTTTGTTTTTATAATGCTTTTCTACCTTTAGCTTGAGATGAAGCTTCAATAACCTAATGATTTTGAAACACAGAGGCAATATCTCTTCCTTTGAGTTTTATCGATATTCAAGAGATGGAAAGTAGAATTATATCAGACAAAACTGAAAAACAAAGTAAGGTATCCAATGTTGATAAATATTATTTTCTTTGCAATAGAAGAAACATGAAGAATATGTCTTAAAGATGAATTAAGATGAGGATATCCACACAGATACAGGTCTTGTTTTAATTACAATAATAACAGAGGAAAAGTTGTAGCAGAACATACACCCAATTATATGAACCACGGTAGATGTATTACTAAATTGTAATCCTTCGATCCTTAAGCACCATAGAGTGAAGAAAATGGATTATGATGAAGTAGCAACACAAATAAAACACATAACTCAAAGAAATGAAATGTAGAATCCCTGTCCTTCCTATCCGTCTAGAAAAATCCTCGATTATATCTCTAATGTGTTTATTTATACAAAATTGTCTTAAACAAAATTGGTTAGACTTCCACTATTCTAGCTCTCAAAATAGAATAAAATCTAAACTAACTAAAAATTACAAAGATTTGAACATATGTCCTTCTTCTAGAAACTCCTTCGCTTACTGGTGGTATTGAGATTTATCTTTCCTTCATTTTCTCGTGCATGCAACTGTCTTTTTTTGATCCTTGTATTGCATGCGCAAATCTAATAATGAAAATACGAAACTGGGGGGTTCTGTATTGACATTTAATTCAAATGTAAAATACTTTTTAAATGCACTAATGATAAATTCCTTTGAATTTTCATAGCAACCTGTTAGGTATTCTGATATTGTAAACTTTGTTTAACAAGAAGATCATTTAATACTTGAAATCTAACATGATTGACATTCAATATAGTATTTTGCATTATCTCCTTTCTTTTCTTTTTTCAGCCTCAACTTTCCCAATAAAAGCATGAATATCATCGAGATCAATTTCTGCCATTTCTACATCCACATCTAAAAGAGCATTTAGACAAGCATTATTTTCTTCTTTAGATAATATTTTTCTTTCCTAAAGACTGTTTTCCCAGGATTTTAATGTTATTTCTCCTTTCAACTGTTCAATTTTTGAAAAAGGAACAAACCCTGGTATATTGAGATTTTGCTTCCACACTATGAGTTCCTGAAATTTGGATATAGCAATTATAGATTCTTTCTCTTTGTCAGCAATAATTTGCAATGAATTATTGATGACATGATAATTCTTTTGGATAATATCTAAAATTTCATAGAAATTTTGATGAACTATCAACAACGCCTCATTGATTTCCAATGTTTGTTTCTTAAAAGTAGAGATGCCAATAATTGTACTTTCAATTGTAGCTATTTGGGCTTGCAATTGACTTACAAATGTATATCTCTATGAAATAGTGTTCTTACTCAAATGTTKATCTTGAAGACTTACCTTCAATTTCTCCTCTAACTGTTTGATCTACTACTCAAAACCTTATTTGACCTGAGTTASTTCAGAACTGAATTTCTCTCCGAAAATAACCTATGTTTGTCTCAAATAATTTTGCAACTGCTCAATTATAAAAAAAATTATGGTCAAGCTTCTCTCTCAATTTATCTAYTGCCCATAAGTTAGTTGTTGCAAATTCCCMCAGGRAATCTTCTACCTWTTTTGTGAATTCAGGATCACTCTGACCCTGYCCATCAAATATCATTTTTTTCCTTTTAGTAATTACTCCTCCYTTTTGTTGAACTTCTCTTCTTACAATAGATTTCCTTTTCTTGTTGAAGAAGAAATCTGATGAAGACATCTCTTCTRGTTCAATGRGTGTCAAATCATGTACATTTATTRCCTCTGAACYAGGCATCTCYGAACTTGTTTCTAGGGGARATAAAKATGGGATGGSARTTGCAAGTGCAATAGATTTCCCTTGATTTATGACATCTTTTACAAGAGTTTCAATGTTTGAAGTCAACYSAGGAAACGTAWKTCCATGCTTCATRAAGGCTTCAAAAAATGAAAATGTTTCTTCAAAGGTCTTACATGTTAAGGTTGATCATGTWATTGTTGTGTCCTTGGACAAAATCTCTKGATTTTTTTCAACTTCTTTGGTTTTGACCTCAAGCAGGTCATGTTTCTTGGGATTTGATGATGGTGTCACCTGTGAAGTTGGATTAGCATTACGAATAAGAATTTTTTCTACAAAACCACTCCTTCTCTACTTTTGGAAATTAAAAAAACTTGATTGTTCCTTTTTAGGAAGATTATGGAACCTGGATAAAACTTCATCATATTATCTGGCTCCTCTGAAAACCTCATGAAAAGGTGAATCTTCATGGAAATAGTTTTTCATATTGAATTGGGCCAAATGGTTTTCTACCACTCTATGTGTTTCATGCTTTTTGAATTCAATGGTAGACAATGTAATATCATCTAAGGTTGAAGCTTCAACCTTAGCATGTCCAAAATATGATAATGAAAATATACCAACCTGTATAGGATAGGTTGTCCAAACTCTTTTATGTGCAACCTTCAGTTCTTTGGCGATACCTGTAGAAATGCTCTGATAGGATACCTCTCTGAAGACAAGTATATCTGGTAAAAATATGGGTAAAGCATGTGGAGATACATAGCAACCAAAAAATATGATATAAGAAAAACTTTCTTCAATATACCAGTTTGCAATAACACATAGATTTCCCATTATTTGTTCATAAATTATGGGAGGAGGATGACCATAAATAGCTTCATGAATAGGAATAATAACATTGTGGAAAATCTCATAAAAAAATTCCTTTGCATTTTCCTCCCATAGTTTGGAATGATAAATGTGTATTGGCTTAGTGATAGTTGGGGTCCATTTCCAATTCATCAGAGGAAATGGGGTTCTGAAACATATAGCATGCATAATATATGCAGACATATAAAAGGGAGCATGCTCTCCTTTGGATTTTTGGGTTGTATAACCTTCGATTTGTTTGACCATATTATTTGACAGTAGCTTTCCCCAATCAAAAGTAAAACCCTATGCAACTTCATGAATGATAGGAACCCAATCTGCAGTGAAATGTGTATGGATTTTTTTTCTGAACAATCTACAAAGCATCATAGAAACATACATGTAACACCCCAAGGCCGAGCCCTTGCTGAATTGTAATTATGTTTATAGGCTGGTGGGCCAAGTGTTTATAAGCTAGAAGAATTAAGTGTTTATTAGGCCGGAGAGCCCAGATGCTAAGGACAATGAGCCTGATTTTGTATATGTAAATACTCACAACATTAATAAAATTACATCAGTGTGTGTAGACCTACCACGAAGAAAGAGTTATGGGGGACTAAGCTCCACTAGGCAGGGAAAGGTAAGGGGATAAGTGTCTAGGAATAGGGGCTAAGCTAGAGGGCTTACCTCTATAGGAGTAATATTATATTATTATTTCCTAGAGGCTAAGGTTTGGCATAACCATGTTGTCCTAAGTTCTTAGGGAAATGGAACGAGTGTTAAGTGGAGATCATGCATCTTCAGGAAGACATGTGTCAACTTGGGCGCATGCAATTTTTAGGTGGGAAAGTCAGCTCGTCAAGGGTTCCTCTCACCATTCTCACCACTCTCATGATCTTAACGATGGTCACCTCTCTGGAAGTAAGCCATACTCCCCATTAATGCACACACTGAGACTGAGCATTCACACAACAAACCATTGCCTCCATCGTCGATCTCTGCAACTTATGAAACCTACAAACCCATAAAGATAATTGTGCTTCCTGTGAAGAACAACACGATTGCGTAGTGTGTGAGCCATATCACACCTAACTGTGATATTTTACATTACAGTGAAATCTTCATAAATTCACAAATAACTGTGATAGCAATAAAAAAACGGGAAAGCATTTAATAAATAAAAATGCAGGCATATAAATGAAATCAAAATCGGAGATTGAATTGACTGCGAGCATATAAAAATGAAATGGAACCAGATTTTTAAACAGAAATGTAGTTAAAATGCGGGTAGTAAAAACGCACCAAGTATATACAACAATGTGACAACATTTAGGCACAGTAAACACAAAGACTTTCGAGTAAAAAATTGTCGTTGTTAAGAGTAAAAAGGCACAAACAATCAAGGCAAGTTTTCGTTGTAATTCAAGGCATATCTTTTACCGTCCTTACAGTGAAAAGAAAAATAAACCTGGTCCAAAATAAAAATAAGCATTTCCATTAAAATCGCAGAGAAGGAGGATGAACAACACATAAAGGTTTTTAATCGCAAGAAGGTGCAATGACCATCAATCAACCAAGAACAATCAACTAGGGTAGACGACTGGGAAAACACATCCTTCGGTCATCATCCACGCATAGAAAAGTAGGGCGTTAGGATGTATAGGTATATTAACACCAAAGTGACGACCGTCGATCCGACTCCTGGCCAACTTGTCAGGCAGAGAATGATGATCTAGGGATGATGATGAAGTAAGGACAACGCTTCACAATAAATCAATAAAACCAATAGGACAGTCATGTCATTCATGGATCGAATGCCAAGGGAATCAAGTCAAGCAACGAGCTTAAGGCTATGGGGAAATCAATTTCTCGATTACATTTCTAAGTCAAACACCTTCCTACACAAGAAAAAGTATAGAAATGAAAGCTCCAGATCAATAGTAATCTACTATGCAAAACCAAAGCTTGCATACTGTAGCCCAAGGTGACCGCTCCGAGTCGATGTTCCCTGCGCTCTGTGCATATCCCGCTTTCTGACCACTGAGACTTCACCGGTAACTCCCAGCCAATGCTAGTCATACCCTTCTTCCCCCTTATCCCCCCAAGCCGCAAAGGGGCCACACACACTAAACTAGAGAACAACTAGCTCCCAACTCACCTCACTCAGACTTAGATTTTATTTTCCTAGGCTGGGCGACATTTTATTAGGGAATTTGTTTTTAAATCATTCTTATCACAATATTCATTCTAAGCCCATCTAGGTTTATTCACTTATTATTTAACAATGCGATGTTCCCTTTAGGACGCACTACGTGCTCCAAGGGTGCCACTTGCCTCATTCTGTTTCCCTTATGCGACGTTCCCTTCACGACGCACTACACGCTCTAACGGTGCCACTTGCCTCTTTTCATTTTTCTTGCGCGACATGCCCTTCAGGACGCACTACGTGTTCCAAGGGTGCCACTCGCCTCTTGAATGACTTGGTAGACATCAAAAACCCATGGAGTCAATAATCCGTCAGGTGATCTTGTGGGAGACTAAGGGCCTCTAAGGAATAAGGCCCCTTCCTTATTGCGCTCCCCTTAGAATCATCGTGATCGACTGTTGCAGTATACCCTCACGACATCGTGGGTATTCTCAAACTAGGTAATCATTAACCTACAGTTCGAGCCACAACGGGAGTACTAGTAGGCTGTGGCAGGGCTGTCGTCCACATCTCTTCCACAATGTCTCTTGTTATCGTGCATGACCCCTCTATTCCATATGTGAGTTTGGTCGACAAGCTATTGTAAGCCTACATCATCAACGAATCATGTTAGAAATAATATACATAATCATATCATCTAATCAGATGCACAGATGTCATATATACAACAATCAAACCCCAATAGTCCACTCCCTGACTCAATCCAAAGTCCAAGGGTTTCATTTATGCCTCTGCATCCTCGAGGTCCCAAATCTTGAACACTCAGGAAATCTGAGTCAATAACACCTGTCTATGTCAATACAACAGAATAAAATGCCATCAATCATAATGCCTCATAATCATAATCAAATTCCCAATAGTATAATAATCCAGATCACTTGCAAGCAAGTGTCCTCAAAGAATAAGTTCGCTCAGTGCGTTCAAGAGAAGGATGTTATGAAGTTATTGATATTTTGCTCATCAAGTAATGGTTCATAACTTAAAGATTGTTCCTAGTCTTGTTGAGTTAAATGAGGTTCTCTATCATCATCACTTAGATTGTTTATTTCCTCATATAATTCATCATACTCTTGAAGTTTATCTCCTTGTATAAAATTCTCTGTTTTAAAATGGAACCTGGATTTTTTTATCCTCATTCTTGATTTTCCTCTATTGAATCTGGGGATTTGTATTGAGGTTTCTCCTACACTGATTTTTATTTCTAACATATGGGTCAGGTTTGGATTTCTCCATTTTGATCCTGGATATTTTATATTTAATGATTTTATCAATCTCCTCCATTTTCTCATCTTGTGCATTTCTCCCATAACTGGAAGGTCCTCCTTGTTCTTTAAACCTTCTAGGTTCCCTAATTCAAACTTTAGCTTTTGTTTTTAGTTTCCCTGATGCCATCATATTAGATTCAATTTCAATAACATCCTCTGGCATCCAAACTAATGTTGTAGCTCTTCTTTCCCTTGAAAGTAACACAAGGTCAGATTCAAATGCCCCTGCAAAAGTAACTTTAGTAGCTGGATGGGAAGGTTTAACTTTGGCTGGGATTTTTCTATATAGTTTATTAAATCTTTGGATAAATTCAGAAATTGTTTCAGAGGACTTCTTCCTTAAAGCACCAAATTCATTCAAATAATATAGGTGATCTTTTTTCTCACCCCATTATCTCAAGAAAGTGGCTTCTAAATCATCATATGTTTCTATGGAATCTGCAAGAAGTCCCTTAAACCAAGTTCTAACTTGACCCTAAAATTTCTATACAAATAGTCTCATGTAAAAATTTTCATGTTCAATGCCAAGTATATCAACAAATTGATAAAAAAATTCTATATGTTCTGTGGCTGTTAAATCCCCCCCCGCCCCATAAATTTGGGTAAGATTTTCATATAGTTATCAAGTAAATCATGCAGATTTGCGGGAAGGGATAATGTGGCATATCTAGCAGCTACTTTGGCAAAAATCCTTGGGGGAGGTGGTGGTGTATTTACCTTTCCATCGCCTCCACCTCCACCTCCTACACCAACCATTGTAAGTTTTGGAGATGAAATACAAGGAATGCAATGGAGATTATCAAATATTTCAAAACATTGTTGTACCAAGTCCTTGATTTCATCAGGAAGGTATAACAAAGACCTTCTAGATAATCAAAAGGTGGCAGGTCTCGTGATATGGATGAATAATCAAACTTAGAAGGGAAATGAGAACTAGTACTTGATATTATAGGTCGACATGATGAGTAGATGAGAAAAGTGATAAGAGAGGAACCTGAGTATAAAAGGTGTTCATATGAATTTGCAGGGATAGGAACCCTTATTTCACGAAGACTAAGGATAGGTTGTCTGTAGACATAATTAGGTACTAATTATTCTTCCTTAATCTCGCTGGTATAAATGTAAACAAAAGAAAAAGGTGTATTCTGAAAATTTTTGATCTTTAAATCATATAATTTTACTTCAGGAATTTCAACCTCTAGATTTTCTAACTTAATTTCTGGATTACTAGTTGCGTCTTATGTGGACTGAGATTTAATTTGATGTATTTATTTAGAATCAACAAATTATCTCTTCCGCTGAAATATTAGCATTAACTTGAGAGACGTTTGGTTGATAGACCTTACTTGCTGACACAGATGTCTACTTAGATATCCTTTAGTTTTAAACAGTTTCTCAGGATCTGAAACTGACGTAGTCTTCTTATCGTCTTGGTTTTTTCTGGTATTTTATTCATTTGAAATTCATCTTTGCCAAAATGGATACGTCAGATGAAAATCAAAACGAGCCTTAACCGTGTGATTGATTCATGTTCACCCTCAAGAAGAAAATCTAATCTTTGTTGTAGTCCCAGGGAAAAATAACTTCGTTTCTTTGTCCCTAACAATGGCACCAAACATATTTTGTTCCTAAGATTTACTTTGGGCTCACAGAATAATGTGAGGCATCCAAAGTTTATAATGTTTGTTTTTATAATGCTTTTCTACCTTTAGCTTGAGATTAAGCTTCAATAACCTAATGATTTGGAAACACAGACGCAGTATCTCTTCCTTTGTTTTTTATCGATATTCAAGAGATGGAAAGTAGAATTATATCAAACAAAACCGACAAACAAGGTAAGGTATCCAATGTTGATAAATATTACCTTATTTGCAATAGAAGAAACATGAAGAATATGTCTTAAAGATGAATTAAGATGAGGATATCCACATAGATACAGGTCTTGTTTTAATTACAATAATAACAGAGGAAAAGTTGTAGCAGAACATACACCCAATTATATGAACCACGGTAGATGTATTACTAAATTGTAATCCTTCGATCCTTAAGCACCATAGAGTGAAGAAATTGGATTATGATGAAGTAGAAACACAAATAAAACACATAACTCAAAGAAATGAAATGTAGAATCTCTGTCCTTCCTATCCATCTAGAAAAATCCTCGATTATATCTCTAATGTGTTTATTTATACAAAATTGTCTTAAACAAAATTGGTTAGACTTCCACTATTCTAGCTCTCAAAATAGAATAAAATCTAAACTAACTAAAAATTACAAAGATTTGAACATAATTCCTTCTTCTAGAAACTCCTTCGCTTACTGGTGGTATTGAGATTTATCTTTCCTTCATTTGCTCGTAGATGCAACTGTCTTTTTTTATCCTTGTATTGCATGCACAAATCTAATAATGAAAATACAAAACTGGGGGGTTTTGTATTGACATTTAATTCAAAGGTAAAATCCTTTTTATGCACTAATGATAAATTCCTTTGAATTTTCACAGCAGCCTGTTAGGTATTCTGATATTGTAAACTTTGTTTAACAAGAAGATCATTTAATACTTGAAATTTAACATGATTGACATTCAATATAGTATTTTGCATTATCTCCTTTCTTTTCTTTTCTTTTTTCAGCCTCAACTTTCCCAATAAAAGCATGAATATCATCGAGATCAATTTCTACCATTTCTACATCCACATCTAAAAGATCATTTAGACAAGCATCCTTTTCTTCTTTAGATAATATTTTTCTTTCTTAAAGATTGTTTTCCCAGGATTTTAATGTTACTTCTCCTTTCAACTGTTCAATTTTTGAAAAAGGAACAAACCCTGGTATATTGAGATTTTGCTTCCACACTATGAGTTCCTGAAATTTGGATATAGCAATAATAGATTCTTTCTCTTTTTTAGCAATAATTTGCAATGAATTATTGATGACATGATAATTCTTTTGGAGAATATCTAAAATTTCAAAGAAATTTTGTTGAACTATCAACAACCCCTCATTGATTTCCAATGTTTGTTTCTTAAAAGTAGAGATGCCAATAATTGTACTTTCAATTGTAGCTATCTGGGCTTGCAATTGACTTACAAATATATATCTCTATGAAATAATGTTCTTACTCAAATGTTGATCTTGAAGACTTACCTTCAATTTCTCCTCTAACTATTTGATCTATTGCTCAAAACCTTATTTGACCTGAGTTAGTTCAGAATTGAATTTCTCTCCGAAAATAACCTATGTTTGTCTCAAATAATTTTGCAACTGCTCAATTATAAAAAAAAATATGGTCAAGCTTCTCTCTCAATTTATCTACTGCCCATAAGTTAGTTGTTGCAAATTCCCCCAGGGAATCTTCTACCTATTTTGTGAATTCAGGATCACTCTGACCCTGTCCATCAAATATCATTTTTTCCTTTTAGTAATTACTCCTCCCTTTTGTTGAACTTCTCTTCTTACAATAGATTTCCTTTTCTTGTTGAAGAAGAAATCTGATGAAGACATCTCTTCTAGTTCAATGGGTGTCAAATCATGTACATTTATTACCTCTGAACCAGGCATCTCCGAACTTGTTTCTAGGGGAGATAAATATGGGATGGGAATTGCAAGTGCAATAGATTTCCCTTGATTTATGACATCTTTTACAAGAGTTTCAATGTTTGAAGTCAACCGAGGAAACGTA
>ML786153.1:65148-76338 GCA_009831015.1 Picea engelmannii | reverse complement strand
TCAACCATAGTCATGTAAAAGATCTTTTCAGAACAAGTGGTATCAGAGCTAGCTAACATTTGGAATTTGAGTTTTTCATGTTAACAAGGGAAGAGTTCATCTCAAGGGAGAAAATGGAATCTACAGGAGGACTTTCTCAAGATGAGAAGGAGTTCAGAAATTCGGTGTTTTCCATGGCTGAGATGGTGAAAGTGTTGTATGAAGACTACTTGGAATGAAAGAGCATGGTTCAAGTGAAAGCTTCAAAGAACAACAAAGGCAAAGAAGGATTGAAGGAAGTTCCTTCTACATCTGTTTCAAAAAACACATATGAGGTATGTAGTGAAGGTCCTTCATCATTTTCACATAATTTCCATCAAGATGATTTTGGTGCATTATAAAAACATACAAGAGGTGTAGGTTTAAAATTGCTAACCAAGATGGGGTATGAAGAAGGAAAAGGCCTTGGAATTGAAGGTCAAGGTATCGTTAATCCTATTGAGGTTGTGGAAAGGACTCTATATTTAGGATTGGGATATGGTGAAGTGGAGCTTGGAGCATCCTCCAAGATGGGTTCCAAAACTTTAGAAGTAAGTAATGTTTGAAATGGCTAGATTAAGACATTGTAGGAACACTTCATGAAAGGTAATGGGACATCACTTCAATATTGTGGTAGTGAACACAAGTCATCCCCAAAGAAAAGTGAAGATCAACATGGAAGGTATAATGGTCATGTTTTTACCAATTCTCCTTTAGATTATAATAAGCATAATCAAGTAATCTAGAACTTGTGGAATATGTATCCATGTACTTATGGTCATTCACCAAAGCATTGTATGGCCAAATGTTGGAAGAGACAAACTTTGTACAGGAAACCTATGTCGACCAGGAAGGAAACACGACATAAATAATCAACTCCACAATGAAAGAAAAAGAAGGGTAAACAAGTCTTGATGCCAAAAACTCATTGCACATTTTGCAACAAGGGTGGACATCAAAAGGCTAGTTGTTGGAAGCTTAATACAGAGATTCATCCAAGGAAGGACAAAAGGATATCCCATGTAATAAAAAAAGGATGAAGGATTACCAACGAAGCAAGATGAATACCATGAAGGAAATAAACTAGCCACTTGGTTTTTCTAGAAGTGGATGTCTCAACTTCATTGTATTTTGCTTCCATTAATGTAATCACACATGTTGAAATGATGACCTGTTATAACATCATTTTTGTACGACATCGTGTTTTTTTTTTCTCTTTATGAGTATGCAATCAGTCAAATTCCAATATTGTAACCTTTTGGGGACCAAAAGGTCCTTTAGTGGGGAGGTGTGATCCATATTCAGATCCAAGAGCTTGATGGGGCTCAGAAAGGCCTAAAAATAAATGTTTTCGGAATGGCTTCAAAACGAATGTGTGCATAGGTCTCATTGATATGAACCCGACACAACTTGAACAGGCTCAAATGAACATCGTATGCTCTTGATATCGTGTTTTGTTTGTTTTTCCAAACATGCAAAAAAATGTTGACGGTATAGTCCGCACAGTGCCATGTGGAAGCTGACTGTATAGGTCGTTCAACTGACGTGGCAACATAGTTGTCAGAGTCCGTACAGATGACGTGGACCAACCAGGAGGTGACATGAGTCACCAATGGAAGGGTGACATGTGGCACTCTCGTATAGGTGCCACTTGGCCCTATCGTACGGTGACACATGGCAGGTACAATGCTAACAGGGCAACCATGTAGTAGGTACGGACATTGACTGGGAAGAAAAGTGGCAAGGTATGGTTACTGCCTCGAAAAAATATTTGGACCAATCTCATGTTGACAAGTGGCGTGTCGTCCAACAAATTAAATGGTGCCATGTGGCCCAGACTTGGGCTTCCATGTGGCACCCTGTGGTTGGTCATTCAGGTCATATGAAAAATTTGTTGTAGTCTCTCCAAGTTTCGAACTCGAGACCTATGGTATGGGCATGCATTGGGAAAGGTATGGATACCATTGCACCCACACTTGTTTCTTGTTACACCATTGGCAAACATTGTATTTATGTTTACAATCATGTATATCATGGAAGAGGTAGGGCTGGGGTCTAGCCCCAACCCCTAGTCACGATACACAACATGTAACCACGGGTCCAACGTTTGTATTTTTGCATGGGGGGATTTGTTAGCTCCAACCCTAGTTTTTTCGGTACCACCCACCATGTGTCCTGACCTTTGACTTGGCGCAAAAGTTATGGTTTCGCCTTTGGTTTCGTGGTATTTCAAATGACCCGCTTCTAAACAAAAAATCGCGGGGTATGTGAAGCCCTCAGTTTTCGGGCGTCTCACCATCTATGCGCCATATGACCTTTCATTTCAGAGAAGAGGCCAGCGCGTAGTCCTTTGGGATAACGCTTGGCCATATTAAATTACCATATGATCGATTTAAGGGGGCGCGCGCTGGGTATAAGGGGCTTAGCCCATAATATATGAAAAATGGGTTTTCACTATATAATAGTGATTATATTTTATTTTATTAGCCAGTTTGTTGGAGATTTTGGCTAATATTGGGAGATATTGGCTCTTTTTGAGGCCAAATATTGGGAGGAAGTTGGGGAATGATAACCAACTTCAGGCCTATATAAACCGGGCCTTCTTGAGGCCATGGGGAGATCAGTGGTGGTTCAAAATAGGTTTATGATTCCAGATTGTTGAGCCAAAGGCCATTTTTATGTAGGGAAGCTATTGAGGAGCAGACCTTTGCGGGGCATTTCTGGGATCCTCGTTCTTCCAGTTTGGGTGTCGTCAGTTTTGATGGGTTCATGAGATATGGTAGAACACGACCAACTCATTGTTGTAACCCTTTGTAACTATCATGATGTGCATTTAAATATTTGAACAGAAATAAGTAAATCCCACCGAGACAAGGCCCGAAGATGTAGGCGAGATTGTCGAACTTCGTTATCACATTTTTGTTATGGTTTGTTGTTGTTTATTCTTTGTTTCAGATTTGCATATGTGTTTATGACTGTGATATATTCTCATATCTTCTTCCTCCTTCTTTAAGCTTCCTAATTGGTTAATAAACACATTCTTAATAACTCAACCATAGTCGTGTAAAATATATTTTCGGATCAATAGTGCAGAGAAATGGAGGAGGCATAGGATGCTTACAGACTACAGGATGAAGTTAGAGGACTGGATGTCCATTTGGGAATTTAAGGAACAAGCTCCAATGGGCATGGAGAATAAATAGATAAAGAAGTGAGCATGATGAAAATCATTAAGAATTTGAAAAAATATGTCCAAATTCACCAGGAAGATAACAAAAGGCTTATGAGAGCCAGGGAGCAATAGGGAGACTTCAATATGAAGTTGATGTGGAGCTTGGAAAGAATTGAAATGAAACTGGATAAGGAAAGTGGATCTAGTAAATCAGGAAGTCATGAGACCCATGATGAGGAAATAATTGGAAGAAGTGGTAACAGACATCACCAACACTTCCAAAAGAATTCCCATAAGAGAGCACACAGTAGCTCAAGTCCATCCCCTGTCAGGAAGCGTAGGAGATTTGAAGTGGATGAATTGAAGGGTGAAATGAATAAGATCAAACCTCCTACTTTTGATGGAGAGCACAAGAAATATGAAGGTGTTGAAGCATGGATGATGGGCATGAGGAAATATTTCTAACTGCAAAATTACTCTTCTCGTGCAGAAGGAAGAATTTCCATCTATCAATTAAAAGGAAAGGCATCCATATGGTGAGATCATCTTGTGCAAGTGCAATGCATCAGATAGAATAATGTTACATGGAGGTAATTGAAGAGGCATTTTGAAAAGAAGTACTTAACTAAGAGGTATTATGACAAGAAAATGAAAGAGTTCTTTGAACTCAAGATGGGAAGTATGTTCATTGATGAGTATGAAAGAAGATTCTTGGAGTTGTTGAAGTATGTTCCCTTCATCAAGGTCGAGACAGTTAAGATTCAAAGATATCTGAGTGGTCTTCCATCTTTCATCAATGAAAAGATCCATTATGATGATCCTGAAACTATGGAAGAAACCATAAGGAGAGAAAAATTCTTATTTGATCAGCAAAAAGGGAAACCTATTTTCCAGAAGGCTTGGGAAGACAAGAAGAAGTTTAAAAGGGAGCAAAGGAAGAAGGGGAACAAGCCACCATTTTTCATAAATAGTTCTCAAGGAAAGTTGATTTTGAGAGAGCCCAGGATGGTTGAAGTAGGTGGGCAAAGGCCAAGGCAGACACCTATGGAATGTTGTGGTTGTAAAGGAGATCACAAATATAGATATTTTCCTCACATAAGTGACAAAGTGAGAGTTGTTCACAATGTTCAACAAACAAAAACCGTAGAGGACATGGGCAGAAGAGTACCAAGGATCTATGCAGCCCTCGACAACAAGAAAGTTGGTTTTCAATCACACATGATTGAATTTGAAGGTATGATCAATAACCATGCCTTTACTATTTTAATTGACTCAGGGGCTAGTCATAGCTATATATATCCTAAGGTAGTGGAAAGATTTCAATTACCAAGAAGCAAGCATGGGAAATATTGGTTGGTGCAGCTGGCTATGAGAACCAAGAGAAAGGTTGTTGAGTTGGTTAAATCATGTCCAGTGGGCATGAATGGACTGAGTACCAAGGAAGATTTGAACATCTTGCCTTTGGGATCATATGATTTCCTAATTGGTATGGATTGGTTGGATCAACACCATGCCATATTATACTATCATAACAAATCATTCACTTGCTTAGATGAGGAAGGAAATCAGAGATCAATCCAAGGAATTCCCAGGGCAATTACTGTCCAGGAAATCTCAGCAATGCAGCTAAAGAAGTGTTACAGGAAGGGTTGTCAAATATTTGCAGCCCATATGGATGAAACATCTAAGGATAAGGTGCCAAATATGGAGGATCATGTAGTCCTAGAATATTTTGAAGATGTGTTCAAGGAGGTACCAGGACTACATCTAAAGAGATATATTGATTTCTCTATTAATTTAATGCCTGAAGCAACTCTAGTATCAAGAACTCCTTACGGAATGAGTACACCAGAACTGAAGACCTGAAGAGAAAATGCAGCTTGAAAAGATTCTGAAGAAGGGGTATATACGACCAAGTGTGTCACCTTAGGGGGCCCTAGTCTTGTTCATGAAGAAGAAAGACAGGACACTGATATTGTGCATCGATTTCATAGAGTTGAACAAAGTGACTATTAAGAACAAGTATCCTCTACCAGTGATTGATGATCTCTTTGATCAGTTGAAGGATGCTAGGATATTTTCAAAGATAGATCTCAAGTCAGGATACCATCAAGTAAGGATTACAAAGGAAGACATGAGCAAGACCTCCTTTAGGACAAGGTATGGTCATTATGAGTTCACAGTGGTGTCATTTGGGTTATCAAATGTGCCAGTTGTTTTCATGTGCTTAATGAATGGTGTTTTCCAAGAATATTAGACAAGTTTTTCATTGTCTTTTTGGATGACATTTGTGTATACTCCAAGACAGAGGAAGAGCACGAGAAACACTTCAGAATGGTGTTACAGGTTCTAAGAGAGCATCAAACATATGCCAAATTGAGCAAGTACTCATCTTATCAAAACATAATTGACTATTTGGGGCATATCATATTTGAAGAAGGGATAGAAGTGGACCCTGAAAAGATTGAGGCCACTAAAGGGTGGACATCACCTAAAAATGTGATAGAAGTCAGATCGTTCATGGGTCTAGTTGGCTACTACAGAAGGTTCATTGTAGGGTTTTCGATAATAACTCACCCCATCACTTCCTTTCAAAGGAAGGGGAAGAAGTTTCAATGGACATAAGAATGTGAAAAGATCTTCCAACAATTGAAGCAGTTGTTAAAAAATGATCCAATTTTGAAGATCACGGATCCAAATGAATATTTTGTGGTTTTCACATACGCATGCAAAGAATTACTTGGAGGTTTCCTTAGTCAGAAAGGATTTGTGATATGTTTCGAGTCTAAAAAATTGAAAGAGCATGAAAGGCTCTATGCCACTCATGACTTGGAGTTGGCAGCCATAGTGCACGCTTTGAAGAAGTGGAGGCACTACCTCATGGGAAAGAGGTTTGAGCTCAGGACATACCATAATGGTCTAAAGTGTTTGTTTGATCAACCTACATTGAATGCCAGGTAGAGCAGATGGTTGGAATTCCTCTGTGAATATGACTTTTATATCAAGCATATCAAAGGAAAGGAGAACAAAGTGGTTGATGCACTCAGCAGGAGAATGCATGAACTGCATGGTACAACCATTAGCATGTATTAGATGGATCTTAAAGGAAGAGTTTTTGAGGCTGCAGAATTTGACTCGTAGTACATGTAATTGGTAACTAAATTGCAGCAAGGTAAAATGCAGCAGAAAGATGAAGATTATGAATTGGGAATTGATGGAATTCTCCTGTACATAAACCAAGTTTATGTACCAAATTCTCCATAATTGAGGAGTGTGATTTTAAAAGAGATGTATAATGTACCTTATGTGGGACACCCAGGATATCAAAAAACAATTTCATTAGTCAAGAACCATTATCATTGGCCAGGTATGAAGAAAGAAATTGCAAAGTACATTGCTAGATGTATGGAGTGTCAAAGGGTCAAAGCTGAACATAGACACCCAGCTGGGTTGCTACATCCATTAACCATCCCGTAGTGGAAATGGGAAGTGGTGAAAATGGATTTCATCACAGGATTACCCCAAACAAACAAACAACATGATTCCATCATGATGGTGGGAGATAAGCTCACAAAGGTCACCCATTTTATTCCATTGAAGACTACTCACAAGGAAATTAATGTTGTTGATATTTATATGAGAGAAGTACCATGCTTGCATGGCATACCCAAGACAATTGTGTCTGACAGAGACCCAAAGTTTACCTCAAAGTTTTGGAGAGGATTATTCAAGGGGTTTAGAATGAACATGAACTTCAACACAACTTATCATCTTGAGTCTGATGGACAAACAAAAAGAGTAAATCAAGTGATAGAAGATATGTTAAGAATTTATGTGATGGAAAAACCATCTAAATGGGAAGATTATCTACACTTGGTAGAGTTTTACTACAACAATGGGTATCAAGAATCACTGAAGATGAGCATGTTTGAAGCACTTTATGGAAGAAAGTGAAAAACCCCAATAAGCGGGGACAACCCAGCTGATAGGGAACTGGTTGGGATAGAATTGCTCAGGGAAACAGAAGAGAAATTGTCAAAGATAAAGTTGAATTTGAAGGCTCCCCAAGACATGAAGAAAATCTATGCAGACAAAGGCATAAACCACATGGATTTTAAAGTGGGTGATCATGTTTTCCTGAAGGTGAAAACCAACAAAAGTACCCTGAAGCTGGGAAGCTGTTCCAAGTTGGCAGCCAGATATTGTGGACCGTTTGAAATTATATAAAGGATTTGACCAATAGCTTACATGCTTGCATTTCCTTCATCCATGACTATTCATAATGCATTTCATGTACATTGCTCAAGAAGTATATACCTGATGCTAATCATGTGATTGATTAGAATGTGATTTAGGTGGAGCAAGAAGGTGCTTTGCAAGTGTAGCCTGTGCGCATACTGGACTGGAAGAGAAAACAACTCCATAATCGAGGCATAAATCTTGTAAAGGTTCAATGGACCTGGTACGGTCCTGAGGACACAACATGGGAGCATGAATATGCTATACAGGTAGAGTACCCACATCTTTTTGAAGATTTTGGAAATCTTGTTGTTGTTGTGTAAATAAGTTGCACTGTGGACAGTGAAAAAATAAGGGGATGGGATTGTAACTATGTTTATAGGATGGTGATCCAACTGTTTATAAGATGGAAGAATTATGTGTTTATTAGGCCGAAGAGCCCAGATGCTAAGGCCAATGAGCCTGATTTTGTATATGTAAATAATCACATCATTAATAAAACTACATAGCTGTGTGTAGACCTACCAAGAAGAAAGAGTTATGGGGGACTAAGCTCCACTAGGCAGGGAAAGGGAAGGGGATAAGTGTCTAGGAATAGGGGCTAAGCTAGAGGGATTACCTCTATAGGAGTAATATTATATTATTATTTCCTAGAGGCTAAGGTTTGACATAACCATGTTTTCCTAAGTTCTCGGGGAAAGGGAACGAGTGTTAAATGGAGCTCATGCAGATTCAGGAAGACATGTGTCAACTTGGGCGCATGCAGTTTTTAGGTGGGAAAGTCATTTCATTGGGGGTTCCTCTCACCATTCTCACCATTCTCACCACTCTCACGATCCTGGCGATGGTCACCACTCTGAAAGTAAGACATATTCCCCACTGATGCATGCATTGAGATTGAGCATTCACACTACTAACCATTGCCTCCATTGTCAATCTCTGCAAATTTTGAAACCTGCAAACCCGTGAAGCTAACCATGCTTCATGTGAAGCACAACATGACTGCATAGTGTCTGAGGCATATCGCACCTTAGCCTTTGTTGTTTCTACCCACATTTTCTCTGGACTGGTGTGGCTTGTTGTCATTACCAAATCCCATACCCAATTATGTTGCGAAGGTTACCTGCTGGACTTAGGAGTGAAATAGAAGAGGCAGGTTGTTAGGCTTGTGACCAAATCTCTCTAGGTGAGAGATTGTGTCGAGGAAGTTAGTTATCCTGGAGGGAGTCCCATAACAGCTACGATACTCTGAGACTTTCGGTCTATCCTGTTGCTGAAGCCCTGGAAGGGAGGTGGATAGTCGATGGACTTGTGATAGTGAAGGTGTACACTCCTGGGGTGGAACAGGTGTGTGGGGAATGAGGGTCTATGGGTTGTGGGCGTATGTGGCTCCTGGGAGAAAATCCTTCTTGTTGATCTCTGTGACTTTCTTGTTGTCCTTTCCAAGCCTAGGATTCCCTTGCTCGATGGAATTTAGTCCCATCTCAGGGGTGACCCACTGTTGAGCGTGATGAGAAGTGTGGTCTAAGGCTGAGAGGTTCGTGGAAGTTCTGCACGCAGTTGGTGGTCATCTATTAAAATATAAGTACCCAATCTATTGTCTCTATATGATATGTATCTTGAAATCAAGCTAAAATGAGATTAGAATTGTTTGTATATATTGCATGTATGTTTTAATGTTGTTTCCGCACGAATAGGTGTATGAAAAGGATGTTATATTCGTGTAAATTACATTAGATAGATATGTATGTATATATATATTGGTATCAGATGTTATTTCTATTTATTCCTTTTAAGTTTTATATGTGAATATTTCCGCAAAGTTATTTGGTGGCGTTGTCATGCCTAATGGGTGGTTGGGGACATCACAAAATGGTATCAAAGTAGAAAGATGTTTCCACTGTGGCATTGTCTGGCCTGTTGGGTGGCCAGGGATGTCACAATACATAATGTGTGCATCACAAGAAGTTATAGAGTATATTCCATGAATATCTTCTTTAAATTTGTTTTCGTTGCCCCACCAAGTTTTAACTATATCATGGACAATCCTCTCATAACTTGTACATTCATCTTTCTCAAATTTCATAAAAAATGGTGCATTATAAACATATCTTGGATTGTTACATAATTTATACATTACTTGGATGTCCTCGGGTTGGAATGACCTGACAATAGTATTTTGATGGTTGTAAATGGTTCTGCTCAGTATATCCACATGGTCCAGAGCCCAGTGTATCTTATCCGTATAGGACATGATTTTTTTCCTTGATATAAATTTGTGAAGTTTTGACTTGGCCACCTCCTTAAGTTTATTTACAATTGATGCATCTTCACTCTTGCTTGAACCATTAGAAGGGAGGGATTTTTCATCTTCCAGGATTTCATAAACCCGTGCCCATGATTTAATGTTGTTTGTTAAGAGAGCGGTAGTGTCTGAATAATATTTGAATTTGGGTTCGGCTCTTCTACAGATGGATCTTGTCTTATTTTTTCTTGGCACGATGCCATGATTTTCTGTCTCCAATATCATCCCCTGTAAGAAACAAAATTTATGAATACGAATGCAGAGACAAAATTTCTAGATGCAAATGGAGAAATGATACAAAGTTCAAATATTTTATTAAATTAAAACACAAGAAACTAGTAGATTCTACATTCAATTATTCATTAATTCGAATGACAGGGTAATCATGGTAAATTTGTCGAATTTATTACCTGACGGCAATGAGATTTTTCAAATCTTTCACACTTATCAAGTTTAATATACCTTAATAATCGTGATTAGAGAAGATGAGTATTCTGACACTTCAACATTCGGGGGTTTTGAATAGGGGATGCTAAACATCTACCGAAGTTCGAAGTCACAGAGAAATTAATCATCCTTTAATTAACATTTGCTTTAATTAACCATCGCTTTGTCGTTTTAAACTTTAAATGCTTCGAAACTTCAGGGGTCCGGAGCTTTGTGACTTCGGGAATATTGCAATAGAAATGTTTAAAATGTCTCGAAGGCTGAAGTTGCGAAGTAATTAATTACAGTTAATTACACCTATTAAATCATGTCTTAACCTTTAATCTCCGACGCTTTAGTACTTCAACACTCTCGCACTCTGGCTGTTCATGGATTCATTGATAATATGATATCCCAGAGGAAAATCTCCCATAGTGATGTGGTAGGATGACGTCACATCTGATGACATGTCATGAGAACACGAGTGACACATGTCACCCTGGATCATGAGAATTACATGTCCAAAAATTCCCAAAATGAATGACATGTGTCTCCACGTGTAAAGAATGTGAGGTGGCATAGGAAACATTAGTTGAGTATTTTACTTAATAAAATAATTTATGGAAATTCGGAACTCTGGAGCTTCACGACTATGGGGTTTTTAGGACCTTTAATCATTTGAGCTTAGGGTGTCGAAGCACGAAGTCTCGAAGTGGAATTTCAAACGGGAAGTATACCATTGATGAAGTATTTCACAGTTTTGAATCTCTAAACTCCCACGAACTGTAAATCTCAATAATCGTCAGGTTTAACTATTGATGATTAATCTTCCTTGTCAAAACACAATGAAAATTTTATTAGTATATAAAATGACAATTCTAAAACTAAAGCTGTTGGACACACCTACCACACTTAGAGGGGGGGTGAATGAGTGTGGGGCTCTTTTTCCCAAAACTTCCCTCTTGCACAAAAACTCATCAATTAGCATTCAACATTTATTCATTACCCATTGTTGTCATTTATAACCAGT
>ML786153.1:44347-62901 GCA_009831015.1 Picea engelmannii | reverse complement strand
GATCCATCTTCATCATGTATCAATGACAACTCATTGATCCATCTTCATCTATGCATTCTCATCAAGGACAATACATATTATATTACATAAATCATCAGTTAATCAATCCTTTGACATCAATCAATCACTTGACATCAATCAATGACATCAATCAATGAAACCATTGGCATCAATGACAACATGATCCAACAAAAGCTTCATTTGCATAATTTAATTTATTCTAAAATTTAAGAATAAATTAAAAAGAATTTAACATTTGCATTTTTGTTCAAAATTTTGATTTATGTTCTAACACTACCCTCCATATTAATCAATTCCCAATTAAGGGAAAAGTTTCGATTGTGGCTTTCCAAATGATAGAAGAGTTTTATACTTTTTTATCAAGGGATCAAGTCTAATCCTTAATGGAGAGAGGGCCAAGGTACTTATCTTTTATTGTTTGTAACCAAAGACCTTGTCCCTAAATGAGCCTCTATATGTTCTTGGTTGATAAATATTTAGAGAAGAGAAACAATTTTTTTAGTCCCCATCTCCCTTGGATTTTTGGGATGGAAAGTTTTTTCCAAGAGACCAGATCCATGCTCTTCTTCTCCAAGTCCTCTAACCAAATGAAATATCAGAAAAGTTGTTAAATTGTTTCAAGGATTCCTTTTAGTATCCAAGAAAGAGAAATATAGTAGACTGGAATGGCCTCAAGGATGGATTTGACAAGGACTAGTCTACCACTATGCGAAATCCATCGATTGCACTAGGTGTTCATTTTTTTTCAATCTTGTCTATGAGCCATTTCCAATCTCCTTTGAGATATAAATTAACCTTGAGGTGGAAACTAAGGTTTTTAAACCCATTTTCAAAGGAAGTTGTCATAAAAGGAAAAATATGGGTAGTGTAAAGCTTCACATGCTTAGAAAGTCCCGAACAAGTTACCATAGATTGGATGAATTGATCAACAAACCCGTGGCTTTGCATAATAGATATAGTATTTGTTTTAATTTATCCACCATTATTTTTGAACCATTACAAAAAATAAGGATGTCATCTATGAAAATTAAATGTGAAACAGAGTAGGAAATATCGATTTAGATACCTTTGATAGAGTCATGTGTTGATTCAACCCTGAGATATATACTTAACCCTTTGGCTACAAGGATGAATAAACGGGCGGGGATTGCAAATCCCTATTGGATTATTATTTTAGATTTGAAAAAAGGTGAAGTTGTCCTATTGATTAAAATTGAAAAAGACATTGAGCTAATACAGACCATTACCCATGCCACAAAGTGTGAGTTGGATCGTAAATGAATGAGTATGAGGTGAAGGAAAAGCCATCCTATTATGTCAAAATCATTGGATAGGTCCACTTTGGCAATCATGGACTTCATTTTTTTTTGTTTTCACAGAGTGGAGGCCTTCCTAAGCAATGTCAACAACCTCATGAATTTGTTTTCCTTCAAGGAAGTCAAACTACTCAAGTGAAACTTGTTTTGAGAGAATTTATTTCAATTTGAAAGAGACAATTTTTTATATAATTTTGTAAATACTATTGCAAAGTGAGTTTGGGAAAAAATTTCATATTGGGTTGGATTTTCCATATTAGGGATAACTACAATGAAAGTGGAATTGAAAGAAACTAGTATTCTCCCATATTTCCTTGAGGCCTCCACTACCCTACATATATCCTCTTCTATGAAGTCATAACAATTGAGAAAAAAAACATAGGGGAGACCATCTGGTCCAAGACTCTTATCTTTATAAAAAATGTAAAGAGTTCTAAGTATTTCATCTTTTCCCACCTCTGCCATAAGATTTTGGTTGTCTTCAGGGTCTACAAATATGGGAAAGAAAATGGATATATGGAGAATGGTGTCAATAATGTCTCCATTGTCCTTTTCAAAGAGAGTTTAATGGAAATGGTTGAACACATCAAAAGTAATAATAGAGAAATTTTCAGCCCAGGAGCCATCATCTCTATCCATTTTCCAAATTGAATTGATATTTTTTCTATAATTTCAAAACAATGGAATAATTTGGTATTGTCTTCACCTACCTCAAGCTAGATTTCCCTACTTTTGAGGCACCATTATTTTTTATTTTTCTAGGAGAATCTTCCATCTTTTAGTTTCCAGTTGACAAAGATCATATTTCTGAGAGTTTTTTAGGAATTTGAAACCCTCCATAGAAAGATTGCAATCTAAGGATTCTTCTACCTCCCGAAGGAGTCTATCATCCTTTTCTCATTTTCCCTTTAACCATTGAATCACCGATTTTTTTTCCTTTTTCAAATTCAAGTGAAATTGGATAGCCACATATTCATTGAGAGAGTTATTGAAGGGTACCCATGCATTCTTCAATAGTTGAATGAAGTCTTCTTCCTTGAGACATTTAGGGTTCATTTTGAAGGGGCTTGGTGACTTCCCCTAAGAAGAGGCCACTTCCATAAGAGCCCTATTATGGTCAAAATTCCCTTTGGTTGAAACCCATTACTCAATTTTGAGTCTCCTCCAAGAAATATTGTAAAACCAAGAAGTTGTCTAGTCGCTTTGCAATTCAAGCCTCACTTGTTCTTTGGTTTGTCTAAGTGGGGGTGAAATTAGATAGATTATTGTTGAGGATTCCAACTTTCTCCAAGTTCATGATAAAGATTTTTAAGAGAGAATCCACTTGGTTCATTGACACCCATACCTCGAAGGCATCAAGAGAATAATTTAAGTCACCTTCTAGAATTACCATCCCTTGCTGAACCCATGACCTAGAGAAGAAAAGTTCCCAAAATTCCATTTGATCCAAGTAGGGAACATAAATGTTCAGACATGCTATCTCTTTCCCAATTTCAAGAGAGAAAAAGGAGACACATATCCCTCAATAAAAAAATCAATGAATTAGAGAGGGTGAAATTTCTAGTATTTCAGCCTATAACTAGCCCCCCATATCATCCTAAGGCATTGACAAAACTTAAATCAAAACCCCTTAATAAATTTGAGAGATCTTGGACAATTTTATCCCCTTCATTAGTTCTTGTAGATAAATGAAAGAGGGGTTGTTAGTTTCAATTGACATCTTTAGGGCCCATTTATTGGAGAGATTGGTTATCCCCCTTTATTTTAGGGTCAAAATATCATTTTGAAACTACCTTTGGGGCATTTTCTCTATGGGCCCCAATTATATATTGTTTTCTTCCATTTTTAACTTTTGAATTGGCTTGCTTCTGGGCTATGGAAAGGTCACATTTTATTCCTGTTTTTCTAGCCTTGTGGGTTTTCTCTTCCATCTCTCCAAGGCCACCTTTAGAAGATCCTTCTAAACCCTCAATTCACTTGTTGTGAGGTTTGATATTATATTTTGTTATATTAGAGGAAAGGGATCCTTTGATAGTTTTCTTCTTTGGTAGAATTTTCATATGGGGTGGATAGGGTTTAAAAGGCTTGGAGGTTGCATTGAGGGTTTCTCCCAATCCTCCCAAAGGAATAAGAAAATTAGGCTGAGGTTTTGAGAAACCAGAGAAGCTGGAGAGGAAGTCCCCTTGAATGTTTCTAGGCCCATACATTAATCCTACCTCGCAAGTTCCAAAAATTAATTGAGTAGAGGAATCTATAAGAGATTGGAGAGGATATAGATTCTTACCCAGAGCAATTGCATTCTCCCTTTCTTGCTGAGGAGATAGGCCCTTAGAGAAGTCCAATTTATCTTGTGCGATATTTTTTGCTAAGATAAACGAACATGGAAGGTCTTTCAAGGGGGTGACTTGAACAATTTCAGTGGGAATTTTTTCCTACAGTGAGGGTGCAAAATCCTTAGGTGGAGGAGGGGTCTTCCGAACCCAAACATTTCTGGAGAAATGGAGGGTGCAATATCTAACAAGGTTTCCATACTCATGACACATCCATCATTTTAAGGTAATTCCTTCATGATTGAGAACTTGATGAAAGAAAGATGGTATTTTCTTGATGATGATGAAGTCTACCAGTCCTTTGGAAAGGTCAAGGCCCACTTGAATTAATTCCACCCCCATATAACCTGGATTCTAAAAATATTTATCTACTTCATAATGTATACCCAAGGATTTTCCTATCTCCTTGAATCCATCCTTAGATTAGTGAATTAGCGGGAGGCTTATAATTTGAACCCAAATAGGTGTGAAGTCTACCTGAGCCGAGAATGCATCAAAATCAAAATGCCATTTTTTAAGGGATAAGGTCTAAGAGCCCCATTTCCAGTATTTTTGAAGTATTCTATTTGCATATTTAATAGCCTAAAAGGACTAGGCTAGCCAACCCTTAAATAACACCATGCTTCATAGAATGTACCCTAACAAAGTACCAAAGTTTTCTTCTGCCCAAATTTTGAGAGAAGCCACTCCCATTCTTTTTCTTGGGAATCTACCAATTAGTAAAGTATTCTCAAATTCCATTATCTCATTGAGCTTTACATTGTCCTCTAATAACACATTGATGACCTATGATTTTATTTTAATACACTTTCTCCTTTTGAAAACGTTCTGTGATCCTCCTCATCCTAAGCCTCCAATAGCATAGGTTCTGGGATCAAAGGAGGAACGACCACTCATTAACTCATATGTTAGAAATTCCCCAACGAAACTAGACCCCTAGTAGACATAAGAAATTCCTTCAATATGCCTTGAACCAAAACCTCTTGCCATCATTTCGAGTGGGATTTCGCTGTCATTGTAAGATACACGAGGATCATTCCATTGAGGTGGGATTAAATTCCCTCCCTACTCATGGTTGGCTTGATATCCCATGCCTGTCATATTTCCCTTGGCATTCTTGCATGGGATCTACTTGTGTGAGATTTGAAATCCAAATCCAACAGAGGTGGTTATCACCATCTCTTTTGGGGTATGGGAATCCTTCTTAGAGGGATAACAATTTTAAAATGACCTTGACATCATCCTAAAAAGGTGCCAACTATCATTGTGCCCCTCCTTGGTTTTTGATGTAGGAAGAAGGGATTGGAGGGGGTCCAAGGTGGCTTGGATGTCCATCAGGACAAATTAGAGTTGTTGGCCATCTAGTGGATCATCTGAGTAATCCACCGAGTCAACCTCCATGGATCCTGGAGGGGAGAGAAACATGTTCGGGAACTATTGTAGGCCAATGCCTATTAAATCCTAATTATTGTGGAAACCCTGGGTTTCTTGTGACACCATCGTGAGACTGCAGATTCAAACCCCAGATGTATCCAATTCACATCACAATTTTATCGTCATGCTCTATACCCTCTCATTATTAAGTGCACAAATATAATTATGATCTAAGCATCAAACTTTCTTCCACCACCATAATGAATTTCTCAAAGAACAATGAAAAAACATGAATTAAAGAAGGGTTGCATGGCAGCTCAGTCCCCGCCACTCAATGAACTAAGTTGCGATGCAACATTCTAAGAGTGATATAGTAAAAATAAAAAATAAAATTGACCTAAACTATAATATAAMTATATATTCGTTATCGAGATACTTTCTATGTTGGCTCCTCGATGAATGTAATAACATGTTTTGGCATTGGTGAATKCCACTTGTTATCTTTTAAGCATCTATGCCACTTGTTATCTTTTATGCAACACAAAGGTGAACAAACATTGACTGATACAAATATAAGTATATAATAATAGTAACATAGATGAAGATAAATTGTCCAAGGTGGCTATACTTAAAATTATACATATATAATCCAATAAGTTTTAAAATAAAAATAATGTTGATGGTTGATATTTTATTTTATAAATAAGAATAATAAAAATACTTATTTGACATTTGACAGATYTGACCTTTTATAAAATGGTGCGAATCATTGTTTTGAAATATGAAAGGTATTTTTAGGGAAGGAAAACGACAGTGAGAGACCCTATCTGATCCATTAATGATTTGAAGGATGGTTYGTCGAGGGTTCATCAAGCATTCTAAGGACAACTCTTTGAGTATTCATTGAGAGATGGTAAAGTCAAATCGTAATAAAAATTTCCATTTCATATATTTTCAGTAGCAAATTCAATATCATGTTTATGAAGGTTTTATTAATTTTGAGAAAATACTTAATTTTTAATTTTTTAATTTAATTGATAAGTTAATAATATATATTCAAAATATTTTTAGTTTAAAATTATTATTGTTGTTTAAATGTTTTTTTATTTATTATTGTAACAACCTAATAAATTATTTTGGAAATATAGCTAGAACATAGTCTATTTAACTTTATGATGATAAGTGCCATCACCAGAGGAAAACATGCATGCAACATCCGTTACATATGGAGTTCAACCGTGACATCTGGAAGGTTGGATTATTCCTTGTTATAATGGCGATTGACAAGTATGCATGAGCTACATCAGCAACAACATGAGCAATTTATACAGGTTCAGGTTCAACTGCAGCAAGAAAGCTACAATGTGTTTCATTGCCTCACCTCTTCTCCCAACAACTGCAATTATGTAAGTATCCCTGCATGGAATCCCTAGGATGTATAAAATGTTCACACAACTTCCTCATATTCTTGCACTTCTCTCTTTTTCAATATGCAGAAAATGCAGAAAATGAAAAGAGGTGAATCCATCATGAATATGCAAACTCAAGAAGAAAAACATCATCATGGAGATATACAAAAAATGGAAAGAGGTGATTCCATTGTGAATATGCAAACTCAAGAAGAAAAAAATCATCATGGAGGTCTTGGATGAATTGTCACAAGTACCCTACACTTGGAAAACAACCATAGCATTCCTTTATGTGAATTTGTAATGAATGGTATTGGTAATGGAAATGGTTTTGGAACTGCCAATGTAGTCACAAATCTAGATAAAACTGACTACTCTGAGGTAGGAGGAGAAGGGGGAGGGGGGAGATCTTCAAATGGAGTCTTATCCCGACATCAAATTGCCATTTTTGTTTAAGGGAATTACATTTGATCAAAATATCAACCTTGATATGCTATTGGATTGTAACATAGATGATGATATGAATGATATTTCTATTAATTCTAACCAATATGAGATCAAAAGGGAGACTGACCTCATTGATATGGTTTTTGGGTCCCAAAGTCCACCAAACTCCATTGAGAATAATAAATATTAGGATCAAGCCAACTTAGCGGCATTGGAATGTCAGAGGATAGACAACAACAAGGACAAGCAACTATAATTATGATTAATTAGGAATAGTAACAAAGGCTTATATGATGGAAGATACTAATTTGATCACTGCTAAACTTATTTCCCTTGCTGACATCACTGATAAAAACTCTTTTTGGAATTGTATTTTTGATCTTTGGTATTTTGAGATGCAACTTTTAACTTATTTCCCTTGCTAACATCACTGATAAAAAATCTTTTTGGAACTGTATTTTTTATCTCTGGTATTTTGATATGCAACATTTTTTTTTGCCTTGCCAATGATCATGCTTTATATCTTTTCTTCAATTCATAAATGGTATATCATTCTATGAATTTAGCTACATTGCTACATCTGTAGGATTGTTCATTTTGTTATCTCAATGAATCTCATTAAATAGTTTGTGCTTTGAGCTTTGTAGTCAACGCACTAGGAGAGGAAAATTCTCTCTTTCACATTGGGGTGGTTGGAAATGTGTTCCAGAGTTTAATACACCCAAGAAACATGGGGATCAATGAGCATCAACTTGTTGGAAAGAGATTCTATTAAATGAGACAATGGGGCTTGATAGACTCGACCCTATAACTAGTAGACGAGATTTTATTTAACACATTCAAATGGTTTGTCCCACTTTTTTATGCAATGTTGTTAGGTATTAACTGAATCTTTTCGTTAAATATAATATGGTAGATATGAAGAGCAACTAGGGGAATTCTCTCAATGAGTAAGACCTCCCATCTTTTAATGAAGCCAATAATTCTTTCACTGGAGATCAATGATTACTTGGTAGAGCATTCATTTCCCATAGTTAATGGGAGGATGGAGAGCCATGCATGAAGTAGAGAACAAAATAGAAAGGAGGATGAATAGATTCCCAACTACTACATCCCCTATGGTATCTGCAACAACAACTGCAAAACTCTCAATGCATATTGAATTCCATAGGTTGTTGGAGACCCAGAACCACCTATATCAAATACCATAGGCGTTGACCCAAAAAATATAGTGCCCATAGTTGCTGATACATTTGTGGATACAGATGGGGAGCCCCTTTAAGTGAAATATTAAGATTGAGGAGTAGATTCTCCAACAACAGAGTTAAAAGCATATTCAACTTTGTTACTTCTTTTTTCTTACCCCGTATATTCTTGCTTCTCGTTTCTTACCCTTTATAAAAAAAAGATGAATTAGGAAATAATCTCAATCCTGAATAGTCTATATATGTTTCTCAAAAGTATATAGATATATTTCTCAAAGTAGATATCTTGCTCAAAGGATTGAGCACAATAGAGAAAATTTCTCAAAGTATTGCACACACAAGAAGCACAGAAGAAAAATAAAATGGAGTAGACACATCCATGTATTATCTTATCCATTATAGTTCGCTCCAATTGGGGTATCTATGCTGTAGCTTGCTCATGAAAGAAAGACAAAATAAATCAAACTCTCTATTAAAACAAATATTCGATCCGATTTCTACAACAAAAAAAGATTGTCCTTTGTACTACAACAAAAATTGCTATATTTTTGGAAACGAAACATCTAATCTATTTTTAATACAATTTGCCACACATGCTCTTGGCCAACATATATAAAATCATATTGGAGTAGAGATTTATCACACCTATGTGAGAGCTCAAGCACTCGAATGCACTTGGCCTACGATGTGTCCAAGCAACCAAAAATCGCTAGGATTCCGCATATGGTGACTGACTGAAAACAATAAAGACGAAATTGAATGTAGGGGCGTTGATATGCTAATTTTAAGTATTCTCGAGATGTGATGGATTACATAGGAATACATACATCTCCATGAGGCACCGAGCATGCAAAGATTGGTGGGGCTACTGTGAATGATCATTGTATTTTCCATGAGATGAGGAAGATCAATCACCCATATAGTTGATGGATAATTTTCCACTATTCTGGAACAACATGGATTTGGCCTCTATCCTTTATTCTAATGATACTACTACCTTTGCGAAAGCAGTGAGGGTAGGAGGTGGAAAAACAATTAGTTGGGGAGGTGGCAAGTGGCAACACAGTTAATTTGTGAGGTGGCAAGTGGCAACACAGTTAATTGGGGAGTTGAAAAAGTGTTTAGGCCGTGAGAAGGTGGAGAGGCGACAACATTGTCAGACCCTAGCTCATTGCAGTGTGACAACCTTTGTTAGGCTTATTGCAGTGTCATAACTATAGTGAATGTCTGTCATATTCCCAACTATCTAATAAAAATATGATAAAATAATACATAACGATCTGAGTAGGATGGATAATTAAGCCATCAACTCGACAATAACACCTTAAACTCCATAACCAATGAAAATGGAGAGAAATAAGATTATGTATCCATAACCAATGAAAATGGAGAGAAATAAGATTATGTATTTCAATTAATTGAGAAAATCAAAATTATAAAACAAAACTTTGGTTAAAATGGAGATATTGGAAAGTCAACTAACAACTAATAAAAGTCAAACTCCCAACACATTATAGTCCCTGCACTGCACTCGACAGAGACTATAACATAATGTAAACAAGGTTGTGTGGCAGCGTAGTCCCTACCGGGTTGAATTGGGATAGGAAAAAGTAGCAGAGGCAGATGGAAGAGATGGGGAAAGCAGCATGAAGCACAGGTGGTATCCATGCAGTAAATGACACGTGGCCTCTAGAGCCCCATTTATTTTTTTGAAAGCATAGAACAAAATACAATTTGTGCATAGTGGAAGCTAAAAATTTATGACGACACAAATATGAAAGGAGATAAAAAAACAATTTAATTTGAAATATATTAAATAAGTTATAAGTTCCTGTAAATTTAAATGTATTTTTCATATAGACTGGTGAAAGATTAAAATGTACGAGGACATAAATATAAAAGAAGATAAAAAAAACAGTTTTATTTGAAATATATCAAAAAATAAAAGTCTGTAACATATTCCTAGAAATTTCAATGTGTTTGTCATATAGACTGGGATTGAGGCTCCCGCAGACCATAAGATAAATATGTACAAGAAACATGATTGTAGAAAGAAGAAGTGGGCGACGGTAGAGTGAAATACTTGAAAAAAGAAAAAATTGAAAGGTATCAGTCTTTGAATAGACATTTCTATTTAAAAAAGTGGAATAACTGGGTTGATAAACAAAGCAGGATGTGATCAATAGACTTACAGTCATGGTACATATGACCCATTTTTCTATTTTCTTGCAGATGCCTTTTCATTGATATCGTCGATGACTGTTGGAATCGTGGAAACTACCTGTTGCCTTTCGTCGATGACCTGCTTCAATTCCCTTTCAATCCATTCTTCAATGTAGCTTCTCATTGGGGCAACGTTGATATCATTCCATTTTTATGTTGAAAAGTTCATTTTCTAATTCCCCGAAGTCAATAGAAAGATCACGCAGAGCCTGATCAATTTATTCATTTTGTACTGAATAGTCGAATAGCATAGCCAGTTGTCGACGTTATCTTGATCATATTCAAGGATGTTGTAAAACTTTTACAAAGACAACACCTTAAACATATCAACCTGTTTATCAAATTCTTGCCTAATTAAGGGCAAGGAGTTGACGATTAAGTTGGGGTCTTGGAAGTCATTGGTCCTTTCGGCTAAGTTTATTCTAGACAAGCTTGTGAATAATTTTTCTTTCTTTGATATGGCTTGTTCACATGACTGAACAATGAGATGCAACTTCTTCACTTTTTCTTTCCAGCATGCATTTAATTGACCGATATGGTTTTTGGATAGAAGATCTTGTTGTCTTCTTCTTGTTTCTGTCATGTTATTGACAATGGTGCCAAAAGGAAGGACCGTGTTTAAATAGAAATTTTCTTCATCTTTTAACTTCGCCTACAAATGTTCAAGAAAATTGTGTTCCCTGGTTCCAAGGGAAGTCATGGTTTGTGATGTTTCCCACGCCTCAGTAACCAGTTCCATTCTTTTCTTGATATTATTCTCCACATATCCTCTGCAGGATTCAAGGAGGTTGGAGGATCCTTTTAACTTGGTTGCAGGGGTGGCATGCATGGCTATTACCAAAGGTTTGACAAGCAATGGCATAATAATAAAAGCCTCTTCCAATTCCTTGACTCGGTCCTTCAGCCTGGCATTCTCGGCCTCGATGCCTCCAATGGAATCATAAAGTGCATATCTACTTGCTATGTAAAGTTGATAGATTTGGGACAACTGCATGTTCACAAGGTTAACCTCTGAACGAGATTTTCCTTTCTTATTTTTTACATTTTTTTTTTCAATAATCAATTTTTTGGATTGGCTGTCAAAAACAACGCTTTGGAACACAAAGGAATCATCTTCGTCAAAATTTATGGTATCAGATATGTCCATTGGACGACTATGCTGGATGGCATCTATGGGATGATCAAGGTAGTGGAGTATTCTATCCAGATCAGGCTCAAGTTCCATGTTCTCACTTTCGAGCTCTTCCGCTTGTCCCACATGTTTTTTTCTCTTCTTGTCTATGGGAATCTTGTGAAAACTATCAATTTTAGAGTGAGGAGGGTCATTATCTCCTCCTCCGTTTGAATAAATTTGAGTTTCTTTGTTGCTGTGGACTGGTGGTCCATTGGAGTGATGCTCCGGGATGTCATACTTTTTGGAGTGATATTCATTGATTGAACACTCTTGTCACCGAGTCCTTTTCCCTGTTGCCTGTACAATTTAGTGCTACTTTGTAGTGTGTCTAGGTTGCCGGCATCAGAAGCAGGAGCGTTGCTGCCGGTGTCTCTGTTTTCGGACTGGTGTTTTTTGAAAAAACAATTGTCGAAGCCAAGTGTTTGTAAATGTTGTAAAAAAAAATTATCGGGGTTGAACCCTCTTAGGATTTCAACATATCTCAGGTTCAAGTTGCTAGAATGTGCTGCGGATTCATCAATTTTGTTGATGTTCTTCAACACGAAGTCCCTGACTTTCCAAGGCAGAGGAATGAACTGTTTTTTTCTCTTCTCTTGGAATAGATGCAACCAGTAGTTGTATTGTTGTGCTACTTCTACAACAAACATTTTATCTGTAATGTGACATGGAAGGAGAGAAGGTTTTTCCCTGAAGCCAAAGATCCTTATCACAGTGTAATTATCCAAATTTTCAAGTGTCCCCTTCTTGTCCAAAAAACTAGTTTCTTGTTCAAATATGCGGGAAGCATCTTCTCCTAACAACAAAACTTTGAAAATAGACACAAAGACATTAAAAACCTCATAAAAATAGTGGGAGTTCATGTACTTCCACAAGGCTTGGTACCAGAACGTTACTGGGTCTAATTCCCAATTGAAATTCTTGGATAGAAACAGTTCTGGAAACTAACAGCAATATGCTATCACAAAAACTAAGTAGTATGACATGTAGAATTTATTTTCCCTTTTGAAGCTTGACAATTGGGAACGAATTTCATGGGAAATTAACTTTCCCCAATAAAAAATGGCTTGTTCCTTGACTATGAAATACAAAATATAAAGAGCCATATGGGAAACAGTTGTTGTGGACTCCTGTCCTGTTATTCTTGTAAACAACCATACAATTTCGCGGAGTGGATTTCTAAATGAACTAACCTGCAAGCTTGTGATATCTTCAGGAGCTACAATCAGGTCTTCCAATAAATGGGGCAAGAGGTCCAACCCATTATTATGATTTTCTAGGAAATTTTTGGAATCTTCTCCTCTGAACGTCAATGTTGGCTCTGACAATCTTAACATCTGGCGGAAGACATAAGGTGACAAAGAAACAAAAGAGTGGTCCCGCAGTGGAATAATTCTTTTGTCTGAAATAAATTTTTCGACACACCAAGAGACCAACTCCTTACAGTCAAAAAATTCAGAGACACAGCTTGCACGAACAATCCCAGAGGTCCAAATTACTTCGTTCTGGGCGGCAGGGGTTGAGTAATAAGAATATTCCCTGGACCACTGGAAGTTTTGGTCCTTTCCCCTGAAGATGTTCACTGTATCTCCACAGAACTATTGTCGAGCTGATGCCATAGGTTTATGAGAATGTTGGTTTTCTCCAGACGATGGTTGAAATGAACAGTTGGAGCCGATAATATAATTCTCTGCAAAATCTTGATTAAATGCTTATGAATGGGAAAGCTCCTCGAGCCTTTCACTGATTAATGACTATATGTATGGGTGATGCATGATGAACGTTTAGTAGTAAAGCTTACTTATTGCATATTTAGAAGTGCGAAGGTGGTGGGTACGATGAAGAACAATTAAGGATTGGAGGTTTCATGAACGTGTCAAGTCGACAACGTGTGAACGACATTTCATGATTTTGAAATCAACACTCAGAAGGGATAATATAACCCCCTACAAATCTTGGTTTATTGAGTATTAATAGGATATCTCCTCAAGCCTTTTGCCCATCAATGACAATCTATATGGTTCTTTCACGATGAGTTGTTAGAATTAAATGTCAATAATTTCATATTTATAAACAAGATATATATATATATATATATATATATATATATATATATATATATATATATATATATATATATATATATATATATATATATATTAAAACATTTTTTTTTATTATAGACAAGTGTGAAGGTCACAGAGATGGGGGAGAGCAAAGAATGAATGGAAAGGTATGAAAAGTGGTCGGACGAGATTCAAAATAGGGTTACGGGGGATAGTCAGGAGAGGCAAGTGTCCCACAGTCAAATTTTATGTATCGGAATTTTTTACTGCAAAACATGTAAAATAGAAGAGAACATGATGGGGCAGTTCAGCAGTCGGTTTGTACATTGCGGAATTTTGGGAAAGTGGCTAAGTATGAAATAGGGAAATGGTCAGTCAGACTCATATTCAGAATCAAAGATTGAAGATTTCATGAATAGACCAACCTGACGACGCGCAACTGACATTCCATGATGTTTCAAATTAACACTCGGAAGGGATAATATAACCATCCAAAAATTTTGGTTTTATGTGTATTAATGGGAGATTTCCTCAAATCCTAGTTTAGCATTAACGCTTTCTAATTGCATACTTAGAAATAAGATCTTATATATAATTGGTAATTAGTAATTGCAAAAGCGCATGAAACAATGATTAGGAATTGGATATTTCTTGAACCCGCCAACCCGACGATCCACGAAAGAAATTCAAAGAAATGGCGAAGTATGTAAAATGGATAGAGGCACTTCAAAATGGGGTGACAATAGTTCCACAGGAGACGTGAGGACCCGATGTTCAAATTTTATGTCTCAGATGTTTTCAATGAAAATTGTACTCTCTCTCTCTCTCTCTCTCTCTCTCTCTCTATATATATATATATATATATATATATATATATATATAAANTATATATATATATATATATATATATATATATATATATATAAACATTTTTTTATTATAGACAAGTGCCAAGGTCACGGAGATGAGGGAGAGCAAGGAACGAATGGAAAGGTCTGAAAAGCGGTCGGATGGGATTCAAAATAGGATTACGAGGGATAATCAGGAGAGGCAAGTGTCCCATGGTCAAATTTTATGTATCAAATTTTTTTACTGCAAAACGTGTAAAACGAAAGAGAGCATGATGGGGCAATTCAACGACCGGTTTGTATATTTGCAGAATTCTAGGAAAGTGGCTAAGTATGGAATAGGGAAACGGTTAGTCGGACTCATTTTTTCAGAATCGAGGATTGAATATTTCATGAACGGACCAACCCGACGACGCGAAAATGACATTCCATGATGTTTGAAATTAACAGTCGGAAGGGATACTATAACCATCCATAAATTTTGGTTTTATGCGTATTAATGGGAGTTTTCCTCAAATCCTGGTTTCGCATTAACGCTTGCTAATTGCATACTTAGAAGTAATATCTTATATATAATTGCTAATTGCTAATTGAAAAAGGGCACGGACACAGGAAACAATGATTAGGAATTGGATATTTCTTGAACCCACCAACCCGATGATCCGTTAAAGAAAATTGAAGAAATGGCGAAGTATGGAAAGCAGACAGACGAGATTCAAAATGGGGTGAAAATAGTTCCACAGAAGACGTGAGGACCCGATGGTTAAATTGTATGTCTCGGAAGTTTTTAGTGCCAAAATGTGTACCACAGAAGAGGGCATGATAGGTAGAATGTAATACGGAAGACAATATGATCTGATTCCGGTTGTAAATTTGTATATCGCGAAAGTCACGGTACTGTTCGCAGGTCATGGAAAAATAGAATTCCAATCTAGATCCCGCCTACCGGGAATCCGTGGTCGGAGAAGTGACAGGGTATGGAATGGGGAAGCGGTCGGTCGATGTTGCAATATAAGAGCATGAGTGAAAACATGAACTCGCAAGTCTGCCTACCCGCACAGCTAGACATTTTCGAAAAAATGAATAAGTGACAAGAAAGATAAAGTTCAGGGAAAAGATAAATGGATATTTGGCTAAGCATAGAAGACAGAAAAGAAGGGATAATATATTCACATCTATAATAGATATCCCATTTCCTGCCAAGATATGTACTTGGAAAGAAGTGTGAAGGTGGCGGGCACAAAAAACAACAACTAGGAATATGATCCATGAGTTTACTTCGTTCTTGTTTGTATGCTTCATCTGTCATTTTGTATATCGCATAACTCTAAGTGTTGTTTGCAAGTCACTGAACAATAGAATTGCAATATTTTAGCTAGCCAACCCGCAAGTCTGCCTGTCAATTTATATAGTGCAGAACTCTGGGTATTGTTTGTAGGACACAGAACTATAGAGGACATGATTTTCACTTTAATATATCCTCTGTGATGCAAATGTAGTATGTATCTCATTTTAGCACTTTTCCATCTGTAAACAATCACAATCTTGATCTTGCCAGCCCTAGATTCCATCTGTCAATTTGTATATCGTAGAACTTCGAGTGTTGTTTGGAGGACACAGAACAATAGAAGTGCAATGTTGAGCCAACCAGTGCACAAGTCCGCTTGTCAATTTGTATATCGCGGAACTCTGTGTGCTACTTGTAGGACACAGAATAATAAAGGCCCAATTTTGAGCCCGCCAGCCCGAGAACCCGTGATCCAAAAAGAGGCCAAGTATGGAATGAGGGAGTCGTACATGAGGGAACCCCTGTCAACCTATTTTGAAACCCATGGTAGAGGTCTGGGTGCTGTTTGCAGGTGACGAAACAATGGAAGTTCAATATAGAGCCTGAGTGTCTAGGAATTCATGATCTGAAAAGTGCCTAGGCATCGAATGGCTACTGGTTGGTCGAAGTCACATTTTCAAAAAAATGACTAAGTAAAGAAAAAGAGAGGGTAGAGGGGAAAAAGAAACAGAAATTTGGTCAAGTATAGAAGAGGGAAAAGAAGGTCCAATATATTCAAATCTGCAATAGATATTCCATTTCCTGGAAAGATATTTTCTCTGTGTTGTTGGATAAGTTGTATACATATTGCATATACTTGGAAAGAAATATGAAGGTAGTGGGCACATGAAAAAACATCTAGAAATTTGAAATTTCTTGAACCCGCCAACTTGACGATCCACCAAAGAGATGTCAAGAAATTGTCAAGTGTGGAAAGCGGTTGGACGAGCTTCAAAATAAGGTGATGGATTCCCGAGGAGCCGTAAGGCCCTGAGTGTCAAATTGTATATATCGAAAAATTTTAGTGCAAAATGTGTAACACAAAGGAGGGGATGATGTGGGAGTCTAGAAGTAAATCTGCATATCCCAGAAGCCAGAGTGCTATTTGCAGGTCATATAAAATGGGAAGTGCAATTTAGAAAAAGGGGAAGCGCTCGGTCGAAACGCGTGAATCTGCCAACCCACGCAACAAGGCATTTTTGGAAAAAAATGATTAAGTAACCAGAAAGAGAAACTATAGGGGATACAAGAGTGGGAAAATAGAAAGGTGGAGGGAAATTTTTCATAAGCGTGAATTGGTTTCAAACAAGCCCCATTGTTGCAAAACCATCATTTTCTAGTAATTGTCAACAAATGCTTTGTTGAAGATTACATTTTATTGCAACTTGTGGGTGTAAGTGTGTTCTTGATACATTCTTCCATGACTGTAACATATTAACTTAAGTATTAAACTTCTTGTATTATGGGTTGTTAGCATTAAAGCTTAATAATTGCATATTTAGAAACAAGAATGACGATCTTGCTGCAACATTGTGATCTGGTATTGTTATGTTCTATCTGCATTACGAATATAATTGAACGTTGGTTTGAAACTATGTGTAATTCATTTTTTGTTTGCATAAAAGCCTGATGGATCGACACGGTACATTGTCATATAATTGTTAGATGCTCCATTTTAGAACAAATTACCTAAGAAAATACAACACCAAAGAACTATGAGACTACCAAACCATGCCAATGAGAAGAGGCGTTAAATCCAGAAAAGAAGCAGTAACCAAGACTCGAAGGAAATTATTTTTAATAACAAGTCCATTTAAAAAAAAAAAAAAAAACATTGAGCACTGTACATCTATCCTTAGAAATTGCACCCAGTTCTTTGGGCCAAAACATTGAACGTATCTACCACAAACACATGCACGAGATCCACAATATGTAGGAGCCATCGAGATGCTCTTCAACATGCATACAAAACTAATTACTATGCCTTTTTTTTTTAGGAAATCCTTGCATTTTTCTCCTTGATGGATCATTGTTACACATTATTTTCGTCATCCCTATGACCGTTAATGATGTAAACCTATCTGTTGCCTTCAGAGGGGTTAGTGGCCTGAGTTCCTAAAGAAATAAGAGAGAAGAATTTTTCCTGAGAAAAGAAGTTGCATTCTCCTTTGTAAAAACCCTATTAAAGAGGATGTTCGCAGGTAGCTATATAGGCAGGGTGCGATAATGCCTGATTCTCGCAAGCTACACCATAGCTGGGTTGCGAGAGGTTCGCAGGTTGCTCTATAATCAAGGTGTAAGAATGCTCATACGTGGGAAAAACGAGCATCTTCTTGATGCTTCTAGAAGGAGAAACTTCCATGGTGAGGTGGCATCCAAATGGTTTGGATCTTACTCACTTTCATGATTTAGTGGGATCATCCTAACCTCCTCACCTTATCCTCTTCAGCTTATAAAAGGAGAGGATATCTCATGGAGAAAGTGGGCTTGGATGAGATTATCTTTGGAGCTTTTGATTTTGGATCTTGGATTGGATTGAGCCTTGGAGATTGTTAGCTTGGCTGGATGAGCCATTTTGTCAAGATAGATTGTGAATATTATGGGATCTATGCTCTCAAAATTCTTGGAGTGGAAGTGTGTGGGGAACGAAGGATAGCTGGAAGGGACCTTACATCATCAAGGCCATGGTTGTAATCTCTCTTTCACATTTAATATGATACAGTAATATGATTCTTTCCTATAAAGCTTGTTGTGTTTTATTGTATGATTCCTTGATCACATACATAGGTTTATATTGAGTTTATGCTATTACTATCA
>ML786152.1:732080-745709 GCA_009831015.1 Picea engelmannii | reverse complement strand
CACTGGTGTACTGTGCATGTGTGTGATTGTTTATTTATTACTACTCATTATTGGATAATAATTCTACATTGATATAACATTTGAAGAAAAAGGATTATAATTACGTTATTACCGATTCACCCCCCCTCTCAGTAATCCAACAATAGTGAGTATTAAGAAACAGAGTTTAGCAGGCATACAGGTATGTACCAGTCTGGTTTTGATTTCATTTCACATATAAATTAAGATCTAATAGTATTCTATGTGTTAGCCCTAATTGAGCGTCCTCGGTTGTAGGAACGATGCCTCTGAAGAAACCTACCACTAGGAAATCTCCTAGAGTCCCAAAGCTGGAAGAATCAGAAGCAGGAGAAGGCTCCTCCCTAACCGTTGCAAGGAAATTGGAATTCACTTCCAAGCCAATGTCGATCATCAAGACGATCACCAAAGAAGCCTTCGCTCAACCCCCGTCCTTTGGGGACACAGAGGTGAACATTGGGACCAAGACAACATTCCCACGATGGGAAGACCTATTCAAGGAAATAAAGCACAAATAATTCCTTGAGTATGCCCCGCATAGCGATCTTGACACGAGGAAGCTGGATGATGAGGTCTTCGTCAACATCCACAAGGCTTACCTACACATGGTGGCGAGCAAGACTCTGGTGTTCTTTTGCATTGAACTTTTGAAATGGCTCATTGATCACAACCATGCATAGAAGTGTGTAATTAATGATGATAATGGTCAAATCGTCGGGGTTTTCCTCCCAGTAGGAGTCCAAAAGTATTACAAGCTCAGGGAGCTAGATGAACATTTGAACAAGGATTTTGTTGTGAAGTTTTATCAGAAGCACGACACCAGCAAAATCATGGCATCCTGGTGGAGATAAGACAAAAAATTTACCAACCGAAACTCTGGCTGGTACCCGACGACCAACCTCAGACAACATTATATCTATCTAATGGCTCTCCTTTGCGGGTTGCATGGAGAAAAAGTTTTCTCCAGGTTTTCGAAGTCATAGATGCCTTTGGCTTATATTGTCGTCATCTCTGGAACAAGCTTGAACTGGGGCGCGATCATCTCCAAACAGCTTAGCACCTGCATTCTACAGAATCAGCAGCCGAAGGAAGGAGAAACTTCTGCCTTCTACATGGCGTCTTATCTATTGGACGTCATCTATGAAAGAAATGTCTTCGTAGGAATGAACCTGAGCTGGAACACTTCCGAGCTCCCGGTCCATGTCTATTTTAACATCTTGTGGGAGAACAGGTATAAAAGATCCTATTCTCTCATTTGCGACCAATTTATCGCACCTATTCATTTCTTACTATTCAAGAAGGAGTGCCCAAGGCTGTCTGATGCGGCCAAAAAAGTTATATAGAAAGTCGATCACTGGTACTCGGATGAGCACGAAACCTACATTAGGGTTTTTGGCGCCATAGGAGCACCACATTTTCTACCTATATATGTCCCTGAGCAATTGGTACTAGGGGAAATATGTTACCAAACTATATTGTAGGGGTACAACGCCACTTTGGTGAAGGATAAGAAGCAAGCATTCATATCCTATGGGTTTCATATCAACTTCTACCAGGTTAAAGACACTGCACAGGCCAAGCAAGAGGGATTATGTCAATTGGAATTTCGGTTCCAGACATGACGTTTTCACAAGCACGATACCAAAGGTCTGGTCTCGAAACATGCATCAAAAGTATCGTCTTGTTGGCCTTATGCCCACGACTGGTTTGAGGATGAAATCTTCACTGAAAACGCTCAAGGTTGGGATGAGGTAGTGGAAAGAATGGCCGACCCCAAAATAACCAAGTTCAAGGCCATGAGTTGGGAAGATCAAGTGGCATCTTTGGATGAAAGAGCCCAAAGAGCGGAAGAAATTATCAGGACTAGGGAAGAAAGGGTAACATTCGAATTGGCTGAAACGATGGAAGCTCCCCAGGAAGCCTCTGTACAGAACTGGAATTTTCTCGGAACTCTAGGTGCAAGGGAAAGAGGGACACTATTGCTCCAGCATGCTCAGCAAATAATGGATCTGGCGTCGAATGATCCGACCCTCTTATCAAGTGTTCCAACCAGTAACCCAGAAGAGAGCCCGGCAAGGGTAGGCGGCCCTGAGCTCACAGACCCTGGTAACATCAACGGGTCAGATGACCCTGAATCCACACTGCCGCCAGCCAATTCACTGGCAGGCACGATGACTCAATCAACGCTGGGTCAGGTGTCGATCGAAACTAGTGCGCCTAACCCTCTATCCGAGTTCATAGATATATATAGTGATGATGAGAGTCTGGAGGCATCTCAGAAAATCTCTATGCATGTAGAAGAAGAGAAGGGAGCCGAGGAAAAAACACCTCTTGTTCCCGATGTTCAGAGTCAAGAGGACACACAAGAAGAAAAAGGATCCAAAAGCGGCTTAGACACAGAAACACCCGATGCACCAGAGACCCGAGCAGGTAGTCCCAAGGACAAGTCAGAATTGGACGTGTCAAAAGAAAAATCTCCACAGAAGGACGTCGGTGATGCCATGGATAGAATACAGGCAAGTATTGAGCTCGCTCCCGACACATCCATTCCACTTGATACGCAGGTCCTCAATAAACATCAGGAAGAGGTCGGGCCTTCGGAGCAAAACAAGGAAGTTCAAGAGTCTGATCTTGAACAAATATATACCACTGGCAGCCTGGGAAACACGCTCACATGGGGCAACCAATAGATACCAGAGCCGGTAGACAAAGTAACAGACATCTATGCGATCTCCTATGATCAAAAGAGGAAGGCCATCGTACAAAGGACTGCTAAGAAGAGGAAGATTACTGTGGATCGTTCTATTTTGGATACCACAGAGTAAAGCTTGATCAACACAGCAGATGCTCGCACGTCTAAACTAATAGGTGTGGGAAGATCCCTCTCTGATGCTTCCCAGGATAGGGCCAGGAGGGATGAAAGAGAACTAGCTGATACTATGAAGGAACTGGAACACTTGCGCCATATTATTGAGTATTATAAAGGTGCCACACAGACTGTGACATATTTGAAGAGTGAGTTTTCAGGAGTTTACAACGAGTACAAGAAAGAAAGAACCCTGTTAACTGAAAATATAATTGAATTCCAGGAGGACACTCTCATGGATCTCGCATCATGCAAGGAGATGGAACGATGGCATGAAAGAGCGCAACAAGCGGTGGAAAGGCTCGAATACATTGAGGTCGTCCAACAGGGTCAAGAAAAGGATGAACATGGCATTCAGCTGTTAAAAAAAAATAGCGTCGACCGCATAAAGAGATCCGCAGAATACTAGACTAAGATGTCCCGAGACCCACATCGAGAGATCCAAGAACAATATGCCAAGTGCCAGAAGCACTAGGATAAAATTAATAAAGTAATGAAAGATATCATGCTCCCCGAGTTCGACAACCCCAGTGAGTTTATTGACATAAGAAACGTGCTCAAGATGTATGTCGAACAAGGCTCCCTATGGGTCGAAGAGTGCGCGAAGGTAGCCGATGCAAAGCCGGGACAGGTGTGAAAATTCACAGAACACCCGATCAAAGCTAAAACCATGTTGCAACAGCTGAATTCCACCTTGATAAAATACCGAGCGCATGCAGCAGACATCAGAGGGATATATGCGGCCCCCAATGGAACAACACAGATTCCCGTGGGCCCATACTTGTGAAGAACTCTTTATTAGATGGTCTGATTATGAAAGAATCCACCATTTTCAAGAAACAACTCGGGTGGACTATTGAAAGATTGTCAGATGATGACGCCACGTGGTGATTTTTGATTAGCTCAAATTGTATTTTACCGTTAATTATTGTTAAGACTTTATATTATAAATAGGAACATCAACCGATGGTCTAAGGGTCGATGGTTTGTTGCAAGAACTCTTTTCTTTCTAGTTGTTAAGAATTATTTTGGAGCTACTATGAATGAAGAAGTCCTTCTGGACCAGAGACGAAGTTGTTTTCATCATATGCATGTGTAATTAAGCCTGGAGAAGAACTATTTCCTATTCAGTTCATGAGCAGATGTAACAAGTAAGAGCTATCGAATATATTGTCAAGTTATCTGGTGCAATTGCTTTGCTGTTCTTTTCTCTAATGATGGAAATGATGAATCGTTGTGTGGATATATGATGAAGGATTATGGTAGTTGAATTATTTTGCTTGCTATTGATCTTATCATATAAATGTTTTCTTCTAATAATTAGTATTCTCAAACAGTAATTGGATGCTCACATGGTTAACGTATTATTACTAGGCCTGTGGTATAGGATTATCGTTTGCATGTTTGAGCAGCGGGTTATCCCAAGCTCAGCCTCTTCTGCAGTAGTTAAATTCGCTTTCGTTTTGTTTCTTGGATAGTTTAGGTTAAAATCTCAGCTAGTGATCGAGTGCTCACATGGTTAAAGTATTATTACTAGGCCTATGCTAAGAAATCGTTGTATGCATGCTGGAGTGAGGGTTATCTCGAGCCCGACCTTTCCCAGTCTTTATACTTCCTTATCGCTATGTGGTCAAGTTGGTTTATACCGACTTTTTCTCACATTTATCCTAACTAAAGAGAAAATACCAAAAGAGAAAATCTTGACTGAAGGAGATGCTTCCACAAGAAAACATAAAGCCCATCGATTAAATTGGTCGGATCGCGAGATCTGGAGAACCATTCCAATCACAAACGCTGCAAAGTCTAATTGGGCCTCAGTGGCGGGTTTGGTTCCTACTGACGAGTTAAGGGGTTTAAGACCCATCAACAGATCTTAACTGTGGTTTTAAATATTTGGGTTACCTAATGAAACCAGGAAGCTATAAAACCATGGATTGGCAGTGGTTAGTTGACAGGTTTGAGACGAGGATCAACCATTGGTGTAATAAGTGGCTCAGTTTGGGAGGTCGCCTAATTCTTATAAAAGCTATGCTTGAGAGTTTAACAGTCTATTGGATGACACTTGCCCATATTTCTGTAGCGGTGCTAACAAAGTTATGGAGACTTAGTTATGATATCTGTGGGATGGAAATAAATCAAATAAGTGCTATCATATTTGTAATTGACAAATTATAGAAAAACCCAAGCAGCTTGAAGGATGGGGCTTACGTAATATATTTATCTTTTATAGAGCTCTGGCTACTATTACTTTATGGCGTGCCTTAATGAAGCCTGGGATCTGGCAAAGGGTTATCAAAGAGAAATATCTACCTCAAGTCCCAGTAAGTACTTGGTTGAGATAGGTTGTGAGATTTACTCCCTTTGGATCACAATCATGGAAAAATATTATAAACACATTGCCAATTATTCTTAACAGAATAACTTGGACTCCTGGTTCCGAAAAAGCAATTATTATTGGTAGAGATTGCATTAGTGGTTTGAATGAAGCTTCATTACTATCGGAGGACCTGATTCGGGAAATAAACAGAAAACATATCTTCTTTCTTTTTCAAGTGAGTCGACAATCATCATTAAGTTTGTTGGGGCAGAATTGGGCTACGAGCAACGATCTGGAACTGGAAGGGGACCTGGGCTATGAGTGGGAAAGCTACAAGAATCTACTATTGCACGTTGGCATTGTCCTAAAGGATCATCCTGATGAACTTACGTGGATAGGAGATGATAGCACTGGTCTTATTTCTATTAAAAACGTTTACAATACTCTTTCAAACAAATTATGGCCAGGGAAAGCAGAAGGTTGGAGAATTCAATTATGGAAATGGAGCTGCCCACTAAAGATCAAACTCTTCTTATGGCTATTGATGGAGAATAAGATTCTTACTTGGGAAAACCTTCGGAGGAGGGGTTGGTATGGTCCTGGCATGTGTTGTCTGTGTGGAACAAATGAAGAGTCGAGCCAACATGTATTTGTTAGTTGCCCTTTCACTGTTTCTATCTGGGAAGAAGTTAAATAGAGTTTAAATTTAACAAATGGATGGAATGGAGTTCCTGTTAGAGAGTGCTTACATAACTACTCTTTTCAGAATAAACCGATTAGAGAGGTTGCCGCACTCATCTGTTGGTTTATATGGAAGGACATGAATAATTTATTTTTTTAAGATAGATTACCCTCGGCAAAAATAATTATTTTTCTTGCAACAGGATCTGTAGTCTCGAAGCAAATCTTTTCAGCGGCCTCTTCAAAAAGATCTCAACCGATTACTTTCTCCGAAGACAAGGTCCTAGTATGGTTCGATGGAGCCTCGCAATTCAATAGAAATCGGTGTGGAGCAGGAGGAGTTATCAAATTAAATAATCTAGTGGAATATCGTTGGACTTTAAACTGTATTTCAGGTACTAATTCAAAGGCGTAGCTTATGGGAGCATGGGCAACCATCACTTTAGCAAAAAGCCTCGGTATTCAGGATCTGCGTTTGATGGGGGACTCTATGATTGTCATAAATTGACTTAAAGGGTATTCTACAGGTGGCCAATCTGGAGAGCTGGAAAAATAGAATAATTGACTTATTGCCATTTTTCAAGTCAATTTCTTTCGCTCATATCTATCGAGAAAATAATATTGTGGCTAATGGTTTGTCAAAAATAACATTAAACTCACCAGTGGGTCATATCACATACAACAAATGGTCTGGTAGAGGAGGGTCCTATTTTTATCCTCAAGTTGTAATCTTGGATCCTTTAGTTTTGATAATGGCTTTCTAGTAATAGTCTGGTGATTTTGCAGTGGCTTGTATTTGGAGCATGAACTTTTTTGCTATGGGTTATAGCTGAGATTTTATAGTCTCTTTTGTAATTTTTGGTTCAAGACCTATGTGGGTTAGATGTCTAGTTGTTTTTTTGCCAAGCAACATTGGTCTTGTGATGAGACACTGAATGTTATAAAAGTCTAGTTATGTTTGATATCACAATTCTTGTGATGAGACAGTGGTTGTAAAAGGATTATATTATCATAAATATAATGTGCAATTTTCTCTGGGAGAAAAAACAAGCCCAACAAATTGAAGTATGAAACATAAGAAAATTCAAAAATTACAAAAGTAAATTCTAACACTTATGTTACTCCATAGGTGAAAACAAAAGTGAGTTTGTACACTCAGCGGGCTTTGGCTAAACGTTCTACCTTTTAGCCCTTTTTTTGGTGATTTTTTCGTTTTTCCACTGCAGTATTAATAGTGATCGGCGGTTACAGGGCGTCCTTGTTACACGCAATCCAATCAATTCCTGACTCGTATAGCGACCTGAAATTGAAATTAAACGAATAGTTGCCAGTGTTCCTCTCACTTTATCTCTTCCAGTGATACGGTACTGATACCTGGTCTGTACCCAATAACTCCTACATGAAATCAATGCCTGCCAGCATTATCATTCACATGATACCTGTTCAGTCGCTGAGTGTCAAACACCCAATAAAAAGACAGTCGTGCACCGACGAACAACCTGCAACCAGAATTACAAGACAAGACCAGAGAGTATAAATACCAACTGTGCGTACGCCTGTATGAATGTCGATTTCCCACCACGTCTGCGCGGGCTCTCTGCCATGGATTTTGCGAATCTTCGTCGGCCAACAATATGCATAATGGGGCAGGGAAACCCTCGAGGATAGATGTTTTGGGAATCTTCGTCGGTCAATTTTATGTATCTTTGAAAACCCTGTTCAAAACATTAAAATGATAAACAAAAATTTCAGAAAATTGTAAGTGCTAAACCGTCCAATCATTTGGACAGATCTGTCCCTGGAAAAAACCTTCAAAACTGTTCTCAAAAGTGAACAAGGGTTCACTATTTTCGCATTTTCGTCAAATTTGGTCTTTATCTCGGTACGAAAATTTTACACGATCTTATGGCTGGCATTTTACGGTTCACTCTCTGTCTGTTCGTTGTGCAGGTTTCATTTTTTATTAAATCCTTTTCTTTCCAGGTTTGTGCGGTCCGATTCTTCGAATCTTTGGATTTTGTCCATATGGAACATTCTATGCACTCTAATTGGACGTTACCCCTTTGAAGGCTGCGGTATCTTGTTTTAATATGATCACATTATTTGACACAGAGCTTCCCCGCCTGACTTGGCCGATGGCATCTCCCATGTCGCACGGCATTACTCGATCACTGCGTGCTCGTCACGTTTCTCTGTTCGTCCACTGGCGGACCGTGTTGGCAGGGATGGAATTTGACGGGTGAATTGCTCGTCACCAAGCGATTCATCCGTCACGTAAAATAGGTAAGAAGTCCTATGAATCCGTCAATCAAGTAAAGGAAAATGTTTAATACGTTTAATAAAATGGTTAAAATCGTCAATTTTGATGGGTTCATTGGATTTCAACTCCATTTCGGATTCCTGTCTCACTAGACTTGGGAGGGCCATGTGATTCGTCAGTTTTGAAATTTGAAATTTGATAGATAAATATATGTCACCAGGCATAATTGGCATCAAATATAATTAAGTTTTTTTTAATTATTCATACTATAATAATTAATTATATGACAAATAATTATCTAAATTTATATATAGCATGTAATTATATTTATTATAGTATATTGCATTAGTGTTGAGTTTAACATTGAGTTTATATAGTTTGTTAAAAAGTAAAAATTAGTATGTAATTATATTTATTATAGTATATTGCATTAGTGTTGAGTTTAACATTGAGTTTATATAGTTTGTTAAAAAGTAAAAGTTAGTGTGAATTAAAAATTATGAAAGCATAAATGGAAATGGTAAAAATTGAAAATGAAAATAAAAAATGGTAAGTCATATTGAAATTTGAATCTTCACTTAGGAAAGAATTTTAATAGGCTATATTTTCATAGAAATTTGTCATTAAAAGTGTAGATCTGAATTGAAACTATCTTAGCCTATGCATGTAAACAAATGAATAATGCAAATCCTAGATAAATATCAACATTTAATACATAGGCAAAAGTAAGTAATGAGAGATAGATGGGTAGATAGATGGGTGTCAGGATTTGAATCAAGATTTCATTACAAGAATACAAAGGCTTTCCTTAGACCACATGCCATTTTTCTTCTTTCTCTATTAAACTTGTAACAATAAAATAACAATAAACATTAGCAAATCAATAAAGGAAAAGCATAGTAAAAGAGGAAGAAATGAGGAGAAGGGGAGCAAGAAGTCATTCCCTTCCTCATGCAGGTTTCTTAATGAAACCCTAGTCTCCATGCATAAAACCCTAAATCCGCAATAACACAACAATAAACATTAGCAAATCAATAAAGTAAAAGAAAAGTCGAAGGAAGGAGGAGAAGGGAATGGAGAAGTCATTACCTTTGTCATTGAGGTTCTTCCATGAAACCTTTACCTAAATGCATGAAACCTTAAACATGTAACAACAAAATAACATTAAACATTAGTAAACCAATAAAGGAAAATCAAAGAAAAAGAGGGAGAAAGGGGGGAAAGGAAAAGGGAAAATCCATTACCTTCCTCATCCAGTTTTTTTCATAAAACTAAAAGTCTAGCATCCATTAGGATGAAACCATAAGGGAGAAAAGAAAATGGGGGAGAAGAGAGGAGAGATAGAGAGGAAATGAGAAAAGAATAAAAGAGTAGGGTTTGATGGTTTTTTTATGAGGGAAAATAAAAAAGTTTTAATTAAAATAATAGAAATACCCTCATACTCATGAGGATTGAGACAAGTGGCTTATTTTTAACCTTTGATATTTTTAAAATTTATTTTTGAAAAGTACCCCCCTTCGCTTTTATTTATTTACTCATGAAATTCAATGTTAAACTCGACCCTATTAGTGCTCAATTTAGCATCTAAAAAATTATAGCATCTTAGAACAAAAAAATTATACCATGAGTACTTCAATATGTCTCCTTAGGCTCCTGAAAATTTCAGAGTATGAAACTTCACCCAAAAAAATTTATAGTGAAAAATCCAAGATGACTTATTTGAGACAAATTTCAGGACTAGTAAAAAACCCTAACTTCCACAAGCTATATCTCAAAAAGTGTAGTGATCCAAAACATGATTTCTTTTTATAAAAAGTACTTCCCTATGTCACCTCAAGATCTTGAAAAATTCATAGTCCGGAACTTCTCCAAAACAATTATAGCGAAAATTCCAATATGACTCATTCGAAGGAGAAAAAGCATAGGATCGTATGCTCTGAAATCAAATGCTATGCCCCAAACAACAGAGAGAGAGAGAGAGAGAGAGAGAGAGAGAGAGAGAGAGAGAGAGAGAGAGAGAAGTAACTCCAGGCCTTGAGAAATAGAGAAAAAAATAAATGTAAAGCCTCTTTGAGGGGAACCCTTTTACAATAGAACAAATGTACAAGATGAGATGATTTTAATATCAAGTCTCCTTGCTATATATATAGGAGACAAAGGGCACAATTACAATTAAAGGGTCTAGTCGACAATACTAATATAACAATAGAAATGTAATAAATCAATATATAGAGATTTATCTAAGGCTTTATATGGGGATTTGTCTAGTGCTTAACACCACATTATTTCTAAATTTATCAGTACATGAACTTCCAAGGGTTTGCTTTGAATTTTTCAAATAATTATTTGAATTTTTTCTAATGTAGACATTAGGTAACTTGCCAACAACAATACTTTTCAATTTTCTTTAGGGTTTTGATATAATGTGATCATGTACAATCTAATAATGTACCAAAAGGATAAATAAACATAACCTATGTGCAAATTTGCATACGCAATAAGGAATGCAACTGACTCAAATGTATCCCAACATCAAATAGTGCATGCTCTGATCTTATTTCATCCCCAATCCCAAAATGAATCCCATAACAGGGAAAATAGACCCTTACATCCTACCATACACAAGCAGAGCCAATACACCAACAAATGTAGACATGTTGGATTTTCTTACTTTTGTTGGGAGTGGAAATCAACATGTCTCTTCTTCATCTAAGTGATGTATCATTGCATGATGTACAACTATTATTATTTTGTAATCATGAATGAATATATAAAATCCATTGAAACAAAAAAGACAAAAAAAAACTTGGGCAAAGGCAATAACAAGTTACCAAAAAAAAAAAAAACTTGGGCAAAGGCAATAACAAGTTACATGCAAGGCAAGGCAATAGATGTTAGAGGAGGGCCCATGTCCCTATAAAGAGCCAAAAGACCTTTTTTTTTACAATATTCTTGAACAATCCTAGAGTTGAGGGTGGTGTTCTTGAAAGTGATGTCACCTTGGACTGCTGCAAATGAATTTTGAGAGTATCAAGCGGGTGCCCTATAAAGATATTCACAATAAATTCCCACCCCCAACTGCTCACAAAGAACTTAGGCTAGAACTTCATTTTTTTATCCACTCACCCACAACTCTCATTCCATGTTTATTCATTTTTCTATCCACTCACCCACAACTCTCATTCCATGTTTATAGATGCTCTTATCTATAGTACAAATCCGAAGCTACAACGAAATTCCCAAGTCCACACTAGAAGTTATTGTGAAATCCTTTGAATGGGGCCGATGAATGGATTCCGACGCAATCTTGAATTTTCAATTGAAGCCTAAGTTGATTCCCAAATGCTTAAGGATTGAATCTACATTAATAATGTCAAAGGGATATACTATGCTTTTTGAACGGAAGCAAGAAACCTTAGAGTTTCAATTTTAATGACCCACATATATTATAGAGTTTGTGTGCAGTCCAACGCAACATTTTGACCTTCAAAGTTATTTATACGAACAAACTTGCAACCATTACTTGGATTGCATGGTTATATTCTCTATAAAAAGTTGCCAAGATGAAAGGTATGGTTCCTACGTTTTCCCACAAAAAAATATAGAAGTTAGTGCAGCTAGAAAGCAAGTTGTGAGAAGAAACTCGAACTGACGTTCGTCATCCCTATGTGTGCCAGATTTATCTATCGTCAATGGCGTCGAGGTTGGGCCCTTCCTTCGAAGATGTGATATTAGCCACCAAGACACAACCTGAGCCAAGGATCTCAATAGGATAAGATCACGACCTAACTTCTTAAGGGAGGTTTTATTTTTTATTAAATGCTTTTCTTTCCAGGCTTGTGCGGTCCTATTCTTCGAATCTTTGGATTTTGTCCATATGGAACATTCTGTGCACTCTAATTGGACGTTACCCCTTTGAAGGCTGCGGTATCTTGTTTTAATATGATCACATTATTTGACGCAGAGCTTCCCGGCCTGACTTGGCCGATGGCATCTCCCATGTCGCACGGCATTACTCGATCACTGCGTGCTCGTCACGTTTCTCTGTTCGTCCACTGGCGGACCGTGTTGGCAGGGATGGAATTTGACGGGTGAATTGCTCGTCACCAAGCGATTCATCCGTCACGTAAAATAGGTAAGAAGTCCTATGAAGCCGTCAATCAAGTAAAGGAAAATGTTTAATACGCTTAATAAAATGGTTAAGATCGTCAATTTTTAGGGGTTCATTGGATTTCAACTCCATTTCGGATTCCTGTCTCACTAGACTTGGGAGGGCCACGTGATTCGTCAGTTTTGAAATTTGATAGATAAATATATGTCACGAGGCATAATTGGCATCAAATATAATTAAGTTTTTTTAATTATTCAGCTTTCATGAATGGCAAATAATTATCTAAATTTATATATAGCATGCAATTATATTTATTATAGTATATTGCATTAGTGTTGAGTTTAACATTGAGTTTATATAGTTTGTTAAAAAGTAAAAGTTAGTATGTAATTATATTATATAATTATAGTATATTGCATTAGTGTTGAGTTTAACATTGAGTTTATATAGTTTGTTAAAAAGTAAAAGTTAGTATGTAATTATATTTATTATAGTATATTGCATTAGTGTTGAGTCTAACATTGAGTTTATATAGTTGGTTAAAAAGTAAAAGTTAGTGTAAATTAAAAATTATGAAAGAAGAAATGGAAATGGTAAAAATTGAAAATGAAAATAAAAAATGGTAAGTTATGTTGAAATTTGAACCCTCACTTAGGAAAGAATTTTAATAGGCTACATTTTCATAGAAATTTGTCATTAAAAGTGTAGATATTGAAACTATCTTAGTCTATGCATGCAAACAAATGAATAATGCAAATCCTAGATAAATATCAACATTTAATACATAAGCAAAAGTAAGTAATGAGAAATAGATGGGTGTCCGGATTTGAATCAAGATTTCATTACAAGAATACAAAGGCTTTCCTTAGACCACATGCCATTTTTCTTCTTTCTCTATTAAACTTGTAACAATAAAATAACAATAAACATTAGCAAATCAATAAAGGAAAAGCATAGTAAAAGAGGAAGAAACGAGGAGAAGGGGAGCAAGAAGTCATTCCCTTCCTCATGCAGGTTTCTTAATGAAACCCTAGTCTCCATGCATAAAACCCTAAATCTGCAATAACACAACAATAAACATTAGCAAATCAATAAAGTAAAAGAAAAGTCGAAGGAAGGAGGAGAAGAGAATGGAGAAGTCATTACCTTTGTCATTGAGGTTCTTCCATGAAACCTTTACCTAAATGCATGAAACCTTAAACATGTAACAACAAAATGACATTAAACATTAGCAAACCAATAAAGGAAAATCAAAGAAAAAGAGGGAGAAAGGGGGGAAAGGAAAAGGGAAAATCCATTACCTTCCTCATCCAGTTTTTTTCATAAAACTAAAAGTCTAGCATCCATTAGGATGAAACCATAAGGGAGAAAAGAAA
>ML786152.1:707464-721066 GCA_009831015.1 Picea engelmannii | reverse complement strand
ATCTATGCTCTCCTTTCTTCTTTGGTTGGGACACTATTCTTGGCACATAACTTATTCTCTCATTTCTAGATAAGTAATAAGAAAATCAACATGTTCTCTGAGGATGTTGTCTCTATACAAACAGATAAGTATTGGTCTTTGTAGTTTTTTTTTTTTGTTACAGTAACTTCCTACTGACATGCACTAAGCCTTGGTTGGAGTTCTCTAGTCCCAAGGCCATCATCTATTCATCATAACCATCACTATGTACATTACTCCCTTATGTGCATTCACCACTTCCGCACCTCACTCTCTTATATATTGCAAGTCACTCTCCTGTGTGGTACTTTGTTCAAACCACCTCACTATTGTCACCTATCAGGTTAATAATTCCAAACCTGAAAACGGGAACAAATGTTGAACATAATTTTTCTACCCAAGTCACATTATTTGGGAAGACAAGAACAAAGTTAGTTATAAGTTATAACGTGTGTGCATGTGATGAGTGGGACACACCAAGCACTAAGAATCGCCCCACAAAATGATATCACCCTAAGAAGAGTTACAAGAAATCTTCAATACATATCAACGTGCAATTCCATGTCTATATGCAGTGAACTGGGAAATGTAGGACAATGGCGAACTGCAATGGATACACATCACAAAGGAATGCTCAGCTGATATTTATGAATATAAATCTTGAATGAACTTGAGGTAAGCAAAGAAACCCTTCTCTCCATGTGACCACTGTTGAGACAAGCAACTCTTTCCAAACCTCAAAAACCACCAAATTTCCTAGTCTCATGTTGGAACGTTCATATCCAAGCGTATTATGTGATAGATGGCAAGGGCTTCTCTAGACTATCATGACTCTCCATAAGAACAATTAAATCCTCATCTATGATCTCGATGCATGGGGTACCAACAGTTCAAACCATCTCATTATTCGTATGCCTATAGAGATACCTCCCCTTGAAATCTGTCTATCTAGGAGCTAGCCCTAGTGTAATATTATGATTCTTACTCAAGAACTTAATGTCTCCTTTGTTCATTAAGAATTAGTTTCCTAATAAAATCCTACACATTTCCTTCTTAACATTTGAACAACAAATAGTTCAAAGTTTAAAGCCCTCAAATAACATATTAAACGTAATTTTTAACATTCGCATAAAAGCCCTACAATTTCTAAGAAAATATAAAGGCTGGCATCAAACTAGATCTTCACCAAAAGTTGAATTTTATAAGCGATAAAATTATCTTCACTGTAGAAACTTGTCAATGGATATTTTCCATTTATCCGTGGCTTTTTATTTAATATTAGTGTGTTGATTCCCTTTATCATTAACTATAAAACCATGCAGTCTCGTATTGTTACAAAACTCTTTGATATCTCACTCATCTATAAAGAACTACAATTTCATGTAGAGCAGTACTTGAACAATGACAAAATTAAGTACATCGACTTTTTTATTTTTGTCCAAGAATTGAAGGAACCTAGGGAACCAACTATATTAATAATCAGTAGAAATGTTATAAGAAATTAATTTCAAATCAAAACATTTAATTTCAAGTCACATGTTTGGCTTATTGGTGGAAGCATTTGGTTTGGTTTCAATAGGTCACGAGTTCCATTCCCATGGGTGCCACTTTGTGGAGGTTTAAATTTTTTTATCAAATGATATATATATATATATATATTAAAATGATTTTATTTTTTTATTTTTATTTTTATTTGTTTTTAAAATTTATGTGTTTTGTTTGCAGGTTAAGCGTAGCTGGAGTTAGAGCTTGGAGTTTTTGGCCCTAGGCCCAGATTTCAAACTAAGACGCTCTGATACCAATTGTAGTGGCCATATAAACTAAACAACCATTAATTCTACAACATAGCAGTAAAATTCAAAAATTTCTTTATATTGAGCAAAATAGTAAAATTTATCAAATTCCTTTAATTGAGCATATTCGCATATAGATTTAACAACGAATATTAAAATTTTCTAACATAATAAAAACAATTACAAAATTTTAAATACCTGGGTCTGATGCTAACCCTCTGCCTGTTCGCTTGCCTTGTTGACCGCTGCTGCACTGTGTAAACGCTGCCCAAAACCTAGTTCCACCCTGCCAACTAGGTAACTTCCTAGCTCCAGGATATCATATGGATATCCTGGCCCCCATGCCCAAAACCTCCAGCAAACCGGTGCTTGTATTGATCCTATCCAACTCCAAAACTCAAATCCTCTCTGCAATCCAAGAGCCCCCAAAAATCAATCCCCAATCTCTCGTAGAATGATCCTCTCGTAAACCTCCTTCACCGACTCGTGCATTTACTTCCTTACCTACCCCTCGTTAATGCCCCTTATCCTTTCCTTTATTATTTCATCCTCTTGTGATTAATATGTTATCCCTTTCCATGTACGTAACCTTTTAATTTAAATAATATAACTTATTAATCTATTAAATTTAATACTCATGTTATTAAATGTAATAGGTAGTTAATTAATTAATTAATTAATCAAAATTATAACCTTTAATTAATTAATAACTACTTAATTAATATCATTAGATCAATCTTTGTTTAATTAATACCTTGTTAAGACAATTAATCCCCTAAATAAATTTTTATTTAATAAACCCTAAGTATATATTCTATTAGGGTTGTTACACATATAGGGGAGAGGTCCTTTGAGCTCCACAATATATGATAATGGGCATTTACACATTCATCTGGAAGTCTTCAAGGAATAAATGGAACAAAAAGAAGTATCATGGTGACTTGGAGGGTTCAATTGCCGCTACCTTCGATTTGCAACAACTCATGAATGTGGTGCATAGTTCCAAAGGATTTGGCCTTGTTTCTTCCTCCTTCTCATATGTTTCTCCTTCCTCAGCCATCTTCTAGGTACCCATTATAAACCTTTTTAAACTCTTCAATCTATATGTATTTTAGTTTCTTCTTAAGGTGAAGATAATGGGTTCCAAAGGTGATTATCAAGAGTGTCAGGGGCAAAGGGGAATTCATTGGTGGTGGAGAGATGACAGTGCTGACCGCAACACCTACAAATGCACCCGTCAAAGAGAAGAGGGAGGAGAAAGAGGAAATCTATGAAGACATGGGTTTCTCTTTTTTCGATTAGTGAGTATTTGTAGAATTTATTTTATGAAAATGAGGGTTATTCATACTTCTAATCACAAGTTTTTCCCATACTTCCTCTTAACACTAGTAGTTTTATTATGCTAGATAAAACTCAACAACATATAAATGATCTATTGCCTTTGTATGATAGTAGCATGCAATATAACAAGGAATCTACCAATGTAACGACTCGGCTTGTTAGTGCTAATAATCCACTTGAAATGATCACAAAACCTGGCTTTCTAAAAGAGGATTTTCCTAGAATAACACCAGGAGGTATTTTCTATGGTCGGGTTATGTGGTAGCCAACAGTAATAGTGAGTGCAATATAAGTATGCACTAATCTAGTGGAAGTATGTTGTAGTTGATGAGAGAAGGTATATTTTGTGATGAAAGAAAAGTATTGATCAAACTTTCAAGCCTTAATCTCGAGAAATGATTAAAAAACTTGGGATTTGGATTACCATGTGTTGTTTCCTTTGGCTCTGTGGAATCATTTTGTAGAAGGTCAAATAATAGATCTACAAATGGAGATCAAATTTGGTATATTGGAGCATGAAAGAAAGCTTGATTGGATTTTTTTTTTTAAATCCATCTTATCTTTGAATTGACACTCTATAAGGATTACTACTTTTAGTGCAATCCTTTGGTACTACATATCAAAGAATTTTCATGCATTTATGTATACTAGTAGGTTATTTGATGTTGAAGATGCACAATATAGTTAAGCAATTTTTCTTTCTTTCATTCTAGTGGTTGGACCTAGAGTAGCATAGTTACACTATACTTGTTGATTGAATTGTTGTACTGAGATAGTGTTCAGGAGTACCACTTTATAAGACTCTTCTTTTTCATCCTAATCATAAATTTTCCTTTTTGAAACTCTTGATGTTCAAACATAAATCCATGCTAGTGGATGAAGCAAGAAAAGAAAAAGAATAGACAACAAATTTAGGAGGCATGCCTATCGAAAAACCTTAAATTGTCAAAAAACCTAGATTGTCCATCATTATTCCATTTTACTCCTCTTCTTGAAATATAGAGATATTGTCATCACCAGAGTTAGACCAAGAGGAATGAGAGCAGGTGAACTACTCATAAGAGAAATCCAATCCGATCTTTGATCCAAGGTCTTCAGTGCACTATTACAAACTTCTTTTTCTTTGCATGCTTCATCCACTGGCATTCAAATGCATGCAGGGTTTGCAAAGATCCCTCTATGAAACACAAATGGTTGAGTCTTTTTTCTCTCCTCCATTAAATGCATGAATGATGGAAATACATCAAAATTCTACTCTTAGTGGTGTTACACGTCAAAATTACTCAACTGGATAAGTGTCGCATATTCCTCTCAATTGTCGCAAGTGTCGCATCTTCCTTACAACTTTCGCAAGTGTTGCAAGTTGTTCACAAGTGTTGCAGACATCATTCAAGCATACTTCCATAATGACGACACTAAGGAGGCACTTAAAACATCTCATGTACTTGGTCTAAAGAAGAAGAACTGGTTAACTGAAGTCAAGGGATTATTGACACCTGAAAAGAGCTCTGAAACAAAGGTTCTGAGGGGGAGCGCTCCCCTATATCAGCCTTAGGAGCGTTGGCGCCCCCCTACAAGGCTTCAGGGAGCGTTATAATACTCTCCTGCCCTTATGAAGGAGTGCTTCTCACTTTTGGAGCACTGGCGCTTCCCTTAAGCTTCTCAGGGAGCGCTACAACGCTCTGATGCCCCTTTTGCAGGAGCGTTGCCTAATCTGAGGCAGTAGTTGGCCCGTTGAGGAGAATAAGGGGAGGATATTTCAAGATTAGAATTCAGTTGCATTCGAATTCTTGGTTTCATCATGAGATCCCTGATCTAAGGAGGAGGTTCCCCAACTTGTTCTAAAGATAACTCAAGAGGTTAAGCTCCTCTTAACCTATATAAGAAGGCTCTATGATGGTGGAAAGGAGGAAGAATTGCTAGCATGAAACCTATGATCTTATAGGGAAAACACAGTCAGCCAAAGGAGAGTGATCAGTGAAGCTGCTGTTATCCAAGTTGTAAATATTTCGAGCAAGGGTTAGACGAAGGGGACTTGACGAAGTTGTTGCATTCGCATCTACGATTATAAGTATTGTTGTCGTTATCTCATTAATATGACACGCTTGGCCTGTTTCTTTCTAGTTTGTGTCTAATGTTACATGAACTTATCATTGATAGATAGATCTGTTTTCAAGCTAATATCAATCGAGTAGGAAGTAGTCGTATCTTGTTTGTCCATAGAACTCAGCGAGGAGCAAAGGATCAGAGCGCAACTCGAAGCGTGCAAGGACAAATGTCGGTAAAGAGGTACTTTTGTTCTCCTTCCTTCTCATGTGTTAGTTTAGATAGATTTGAAAGGAAGTCAGTGTCCACATTAAGCATTTTCTGTCTTAGAGTTAGGGTCAAACTCTTTGAGGCAATCTACATGTCCGCAGGGAGATTTTCCTACAACAGAAACTGGCGACTCCACTGGGGAGATAGCCTCAAATCGAAATTTCATGTTTTGATTTCTCCCCATTGACCTAGTTCTACCCCTTGATTGTTTCAGACCTATTTCACTCCTCTTTTGATTGGTTTCATGAGCTGATTGGCTCCCTACCCATCATACTCAGCTTAATTGTCGAAATTGAACTGCAATTTTTGAATTTTTGACAATTTTTGGGAGTTTTTGAACCTGGCGCCCTTGTCCTTGTGTTAAAAGAGTGCTAGCGCTCCCTAATAGCCTTGCACATAGCGCTATAATGCTCCTTGCCTTTGGAAACAGAGCGCCAGCCCTCCTTTGGCCAGTAAACCTTCCAGAATTTCTTCTTCTGGGTTTTGTCTCTGTGTCTCTTCTGCTGGGTAACCCTGTGAGTCAATGCTTCTTCCCTTCCAGCCTTGACATCTGTCTTTTTCAAGAACGAACATCTTACTTTTTGGATTTTGTAAGCCTTCTTCACTATTGTTGTCAAGTTTTTCTGTTGTTTGGAGTCCAAGACCCATGCATTGTCTTTCTCTCTATTTAAGTGAGTAAAAAACCCTGGTGAAGGTCATTAAAGGCCTACAGATCTCTTCATCTTAATTTTAGTCAATATCATTGTTCTTCAACTTTTTCTTTTGGGTGTGAAGTTGTTTTCTTTTTTATTGTTTCTTTCCTTTTGCTTTTCGTTTTGATTACAACGAGAGGGTGTATTGTTTGTATGATTCTTGCTTGTTTTGGTCAGATTTTTCGTTCATTCAAGAAGATAATTAGCAAGACGAGCATTGTGTTGAATTGATCATTATTCATATACAAACAATAAAAAGTGTCTTCATGATTGATTGTGCATGTTAGAAGGCATCTCAAAAGTTTTAGCATCACATCAGGATTTGATTGAGAAAAAGAATTGTTTGAGGACATTCCTTATTCGTGCTTGTTAGTGAAAAGAACTCTCTCTCTCCCTTAGATAGATGTTCATCGAAAAGAAATGACTGCTTATCATATCTGATGCATCATTGGGATTGAGTCATAATTCCATTCGTTTCACTTCCATGCACCCCTTTCGAGTAAAGAACAACTATAAAATCAACGCTAATTAAAAGTTATCTAGAACTTTTTCTTTTCTAGGATCCTCCACCAACAGTAGAGTAGGCTTAGTACTTTGGATTAGATTGTGAGCATAACTCTCCAAAGTTTTCCAAAATAAACATTAGCATCCTGAGTTAGGGAGAGTCAAATCCAATCATCGTATAAGTCTGCCTGGGATCCCCCTCTCACACAGGGGTTACGCACGAGGTCGCATTTGGGTGAGCTACGGGGACTAACCCTCCGTGGTTTAACTGATTGTGGTGGTCAGATCGTATTATGGGGGTCACTTCAAGGTAAATCCACAATTACTGCGTGGAAGCCTTTTAGTTGACTTCGGGCTCGATACCCTACCCGTACGTTCGGATCGGACTGTCAATTGTTCCCGTCCAGGGGCTGACTGCGAATTGGTAACCTTAGTGGCCATAATCTTTAGGGACTTACACGAGGTGATGGTGACGGGAAGCCTCACTGTACCTGGAGTAGACATTGGTCAAACTCACTCGGGCTCCTTGGAGGGTAAATCCACAATTACTGCGTGGAAGCTTGCACCAAGGCGTAAGTCCGTTAAGCAGGTCGCCATTGTAACTATTCCACCCTACCCCCGCCCCTTCTGGAATTGATCACGCGACGTTGGATTTCATCACCAACTAGTACGGTCATCAAAAGAAGGTCTTGTTTGCTTGGTTGTGATTCTTAGATTTTTATTAGCGTGTGCTGTTTCTTTTCGGTAGTTGGCCATAGATCTTTTTCGTCGACTCTTTTTCGCCAACATCGAACCTCCACACCATTCACGGAAGTTACAGGGACTTCCTCCAGAAAATATGGAAGGAAATACCCCTTTACCCCCTCATTCTACAGAGGAATCTCCTCAACAAAATGAGGTTCAAAACACTACAACCTCCCAGGAAGAAGTTCCCACTCCTTTGGAGAATTTTCGAATTGTCTCAGAATCTCCGGAAGCCTACCGCATTCCGGAGGGATATGAACGACGTATCCTCCACCTGAATTCTGCTAGAGAATTTGTTGTCGTCAATCCTTCTGACATTTCGGCCGGGTCTCCTCAAAACCCTTTAGCCAATGACCCTTTTTGGACCGCAGACATTGTTCGAAGTCCACCACGCTTGGTGCGAGATCTTTACGGAATTGGAGAAGGTGTCGACGTACCTTTTTCCTACACCGTACCTCTGAATCATTTTACCAGTAACACCACTTTTATAGCCACACCACCCGTTGGTCCGAACATGCCGTATGTTGGCCCAAGGTCTACTCTTCCCCTCCAGACAGCCCATTCTACAATGGTCCCTCACATTCCGACTATTCCCACCGGTAACGCGGTGGTCAATCAAGCTGCGATTGGCACACCTGTAACACCAAGACCTACACTCCCTTTTGGATTCAGGGAACTGAATGCTTCTACTGCCACCACTGCCCAAACTACTACCCAAGTTATACCGGGAAGTTCCATACCTATCCAACAACCTGGAGGGATCGGCCTTGGTTATCCTAACCTGCTCGGCGGCACCGGTCAGTCTTTTATGTCTGGTTCTCAAATTCCGGGAACTCTACCTCAAGCTGGGGGGCATCCTCCCACCGGAGGACAAATTCCATTCGGGGGGCACCCTCATGCTGGGGGGCACCCTCAACCTAGAGTCTACCATCAACCACACGGACAAAATGTGTCCGCCGCACCTAATCCGTGGAGCGTCCTTTTTCAAGGAAACCCACAGTTCTCAGCAGGACAAAATGCTCAGACTCCGCAACAACCCCCTTTTGGACAAATGCCAAACCCAACCTATAACCCACAAAACCCATCCGGTTATCCTCCGCTCACACATGCTTCTCAAAACACCTCAAATCGTGTGTACTCTGGTCAAAACCAACCTTATACAAGAGGGCCCACTAGTTACAATTATCCACATAACCCGGTAATGGGCCCCACTGGTGTCCCTCTACCACACCATCATTACCCGCAGATTAACCGACAACTACCTTTTCTAGCTACCCTGGATCTTCCAGACTTGTCTTGGTTAACGAATGATCCTATTTATCATTCTCCGGTTTGGCCAGCTATTCCAGCTAAACTTCCTTCTGATATCCCAAAATTCGATGGAAAGTCTGGAGAAGACCCAAACAACCACGTGATGACCTTCCATTTGTGGTGTTCATCCAACTCCCTCATGGACGATTCTATTCGTTTGCGTCTTTTCCAACGAACACTTACGGGTTCTGCAGCGAAATGGTATATTGAACTACCACGCACATATTTTCACGATTTCAACTCCCTCACCATGTCCTTCCTCACGCACTTCCAACTACACATTCGATATGAGACGGGTACTGAACTATTAACCTCCCTTCGTCAGAAAACGTCTGTACATATCTCCGATCATATCCATGAATGGAGACGATGACGAAGGCTAATCAAAGCGGTCATCCCTGACCAATTGTTAGCAGAATGGTTCACTAAATCATTGTTATCCCAGATCACTCGTGATATTTCCATGGGTGGTGTAGTCACCGAGGAAGAGGTCATTGCCTGAGCTCAGTACTTAGACTTAGTATTCACAATCCGGTACTCTGTATGAGTTGATACCGAATGCTACCCGTGCCACTAACGATCCATCCAAACCATCGTCTGCTTCCCATGCGGATGGAGTTATTGTCTCTGTCAAAACCCAATCTACGACCCAGTCGACTGGAACAATTCAGCGGCCCGCTTCGACGGCCGCTCCCAGCCCGACTACACCCTCTTCTACCCCCCCTCAAACTCAGGTCTCTGATGTGAATGTGGTCCAATCAACCCCTTCACAACAACTTGGGGGCAAGAAGAAAGCGAAGAATAAACCAAAGAAAAACAATAACAACGAACAACCCAAAACCCAACCACAAACCCCTGCTGCCGGAAAACAACCACAACGAAAACCAAAATTCCCATGTCTCATTTGTGGAGACGATCACTACACTCGAGACTGCCCACATCGTGATGAAGTGGCCAAACTTTTCAAGGGAAATTCACAACCCACTGTTCTTACTCAGCCTTTTCCACAGCAACAATCTTTGGTTGCACAAACCCCCATGCTGGGGGGCAGTTCCAACCAACCCCACAATGAGGCCTCGACAAGTGCCCACATTTACATGTTCAACGGGGTTAATATAACCACTCGCTCTGCGACATATGACACACCAGTTAAACCTGATAAGACGAAGATTGCTAATGGTTCTCCATCGGACCCGTTGCCATCCTCTGCTAATCCTCCATCTGTTAGCCCTCCATTAGGGCCACTCCAGATTGAGAAACCATCTTTTGACTCCATCTTACGCCCTCCTAAGAGAACCATCTGGAAATCTACTTTCAATCCTAACTCACGGGCTTCCCAAAATTACAATATTGTAGAATATTTGGCCCAGGCACTGTGTGCTATGGCCCTCTGGAAGTTCTACAACACTGTCCTAGCCAACGTAGAATGCTCTTAGCCGCTATCGGCGCTTTTGATCCTGAGTCATCAAACAACCTCACGTTTAATCTAGACAACCATCAACCGCGACTCTCCCACCAGTTAGCTTTCCAAATCGATGTTGTTGTTCACAATCAACAAATCCATCGAACTATCCTGGATGAGGGAGCCTCTACCTGTGTCATGTCTCTAGACTGTTGGAAAGACTTGAAATCACCCGCCCTTAACAAATCCCCTACGATGTTACGCGCTTTCGATGGACGAGTTTTTCATCCTCTTGAATTATTACAATCCTTAGCCGTTCAGTTGGGCGGAAAAACTGTTACCATTGACGTCGAGGTGGTCGATGCTCCCCTCGATTACAACCTATTACTTGGAAGAAGTTGGTTCTACGCTATGACTGTCGTCGCCTCATCGGTGTTACGATGTGTACAATTCCCCCATCAAGGAAAAATTATCACCGTCGATCAACTTGATTTCTGTACACCCGACACTCGCATCCCTGCCACCAACAACATTCCTCTTTTGGGAGACCACGCAGTTACGTATGAAAGCGTTGGTGTTGGCTTATTGAAAGATTCTAGACTGATGGGTACTTTCCCTACACCACTTCCACCTACCGCACATCATATTGCCGTTGTCAATATGGTCTCGACTATGCCTTGTCAATCCTTGGAATCATCTGATCCTTGGATTGTACCTAGTCCTTTGGAATTCGATGTGCTCAGTGACACTATGCCACTCAGCCCAGCCGAGGCCGCATATGTAGCTATCCAATCTGCCTCTCCCTTTTCCAATAATTCGCATTCATTGGCACCTGATGCCTTTTCGATGCCCTCATGGTTGGATTCCATATCATCTGTCGTCGATTACATTTCCCACATTTTCCCTTCGGACGAATAGATTATGGAAATGCTCAGCATCGACGACTTACCTTGGGATGATAACCATCATTGATCCTCTTTTCTTCCGTCGTTGGAAGAAATTCACCGAGACATACACTTTGTCTCCCCCCCCGATGTTACCGATGCTCCGCAATATCCCATCCTCACACAAGATACTCTCTCTGAGGGGAACATGAGTAACATCTCCACTACGATCGCGATCGACATTTCGATCAAAGAAGGGGTCGTGGAAAACATTAACCTTGGCGCTATATGCACACCTGATGAAGTGGTTTCTTACACCACTTTGTTCAAGGAATTCCACGATGTCTTCGCATGGAGTTACGAGGAAATGCCAGGGATCGACCCTTCAATCGTCGTGCACGAAATCAAAACTTACCTTGACGCAAAACCGGTTCGACGGAAACTTCGCACGGTTCATCCCAAGAAAATCGCAGCTATAAAGGCAAAAGTTGAAAAACTTCTAAAATCTGGCTTTATTTATCCCGTCCCTTTGACAGAATGGGTCTCCAACCTCGTTTCGGTTGCCAAGAAAAAAGTGACCATCCGTGTTTGCGTTGACTATCGAGATCTCAACAAAGTTTGTCCCAAGGAAAACTACCCTACGCCCTTCATCGACCAAATCATCGATAATTGCGCAAGGAGCATAATCTTCTCTTTCATGGATGGATTTTCTGGATATAACCAGATTGAAATCTTGTCTGCGGATCAACACAAGACAACCTTCATCTTCCCTTGGGGTACTTTCGCCTACCGAAAGATACCCTTTGGCCTTAAAAATGCTGGTGCTACTTCCCAGCAAGCCATGTTGTACGCTTTCCATGACATCAAACATATAGCAGAACCATACCTCGACAATTTACTCGCCCATTCGCTAAATCGAGTCGATCACATTGACCACTTAAGGGCGATTTTTCTTCGATATAGGTTCTACCGTATTCGTCTGAACCCACACAAATGCATTTTCGCTGTCGAATCCTCGGTTTCATTGTCTCCAAAGATGGGATTAGGGTGGATCACTTAAATATTAAGGCCATCCTAGCCTTACCCCCACCTACCAATTTAACTCAACTCCAAAGTTTGCAAGGTAAAGCAAACTTTCTTCGCCGATTCATCTGCAACTATGATGAAATCACTAAAGGATTTATGCGGTTACTACAAAAGAACATCCCTTTCATCTGGGAAGACGCTGCCCAACGGTCATTCGACGCTCTCAAACACGCTTTGACCCACGCACATTTGTTACATCCCCCCGAATATACAAAGGATTATATCCTTTACTTGGTCGCTTCTACTTGCACCATTGCGATGGTGTTAGTCCAAGAAGACCCCCACGACGAAGAACATGTGATTTATTATCTGAGCAAGAGTTTATCTGGACCCGAACTCAGATATTCGCATGTTGAGAAACTGGCTCTGGCAGCCGTCATCGTTGTCCAGAGGTTCCGCCACTACATCTTATTACGCACCACCACGGTAATCGCAGACTCCAACCCTATGTACCACGTCTTGACACGTCAAGTACTTGGGGGAAAATATTCAAAATGGATCGTCATTCTTCAAGAATTTGATCTGGAGTTTACGAAGGCTAAAGCCAAAAAATCCCTGGTGTTTGCCGAACTCATCTGTGCTCTCCCTCGTGCCAATGAAAACATTGAACCTAGAGATTCTCTCCCCGATGAATCTCTCTTCCTCATCAGCACCTCTGATCCTTAGTACGGAGACATTCTCCTCTACCTTCAAACTCAACGTTTTCAGCCCAACATCTCTCGCGAAGAATGTCGACGCATTCGTCACCACTCTCGCCGTTATCTCATCATCGGCGACACCTTATATCGTCGGGGTATTGACAACATTCTTCGGTGATGTCTGATTCACAAGGAGGTTGAACGCGTTTTGAACGATTGTCACCTTGGCGCCTGTGGCGGTCACCTTTCTGGGATGGCCACAGCCCAAAAAATCCTACGTGTCGGCTACTTTTGGCCCTCGATTTTCAAAGATTGCATCGAGGCTGTCATAAAATGCCCGCCCTACCAACTTTTTAACAAGAAGGCACGCACCCACCCTACTACGCTGCACCCTATTATCGCCATCGGCCCCTTTGCCAAATGGGGCATCGATTTCATGCAGTGTAAGCCTACCTCAGCCGGGGGGCACGGTTACATCATCGTCGTTGTCGACTACTTCACCAAATGGACTGAGCCTATGCCTACCTTCCTGAATGATGGTCGTACTGCAGTTCTATTCCTCTTCAACCACATCATAACTCGTTTTGGTGTACCACGTGCCATTGTCACTGACCATGGTGCACACTTCAAAAACCAGATGATGAGCGAGTTACATGTCAAATTGGGTTTTCGCCATGAAAAATCATCCCCCTACTACCCTCAAGAGAACGGACAAGTTGAGGCTATCAACAAAGTCCTAAAAACCATGATCCAACGCATGGTAGGGGAAAACAAAACATCGTGGCATTTACAACTTTTCTCCGCTCTCTGGGCCTATCGCACTTCTGTGAAAACCTCAACTGGATTCACTCCTTTCCAGTTGGTCTATGGCAT
>ML786152.1:680894-707414 GCA_009831015.1 Picea engelmannii | reverse complement strand
TAAAAACCATGATCCAACGCATGGTAGGGGAAAACAAAACATCGTGGCATTTACAACTTTTCTCCGCTCTCTGGGCCTATCGCACTTCTGTGAAAACCTCAACTGGATTCACTCCTTTCCAGTTGGTCTATGGCATTGAAGCCATCCTACCAATCGAGTGTGAGATTCCATCACTCAAATTGAAAGTAGAACTCCTGCCCCATACTTCTGCTGAAGAAGAATGATTCTTGTATCTATCCAAGTTGGACGAAACACGTCGCGATGCTGCTCTCGCCAATGAGGCACATCAGAAATGAATTAAGAGTCAATATGACAAATCCGTCCACCCTCGGGCTTTCACAGAAGGAGACTTAGTCCTTGTTTACGACCAAGCTCACGATAAATTGGGGACAGGAAAGTTAGAACCTATGTGGCACGGTCCTTACATCGTGAAGCGTGTTCTACATAGAGGTGCCTACGAATTAGTTGACCATGATGGAATTTCCCTGGGAGAGCCCCGAAACGGGCTTTACCTTAAAAAGTACTATGCCTAGATCACCTAGCATCTGTACTTTGTACATTATTGTATTTTAGTTTGGTGTGTCTATTTTTCGCATGCCCGAGTCTTTACCATCGCCACTCATTATTGTGCTTGTGTTTTCATGCGCAGATGACGTCTTCCTTTTCTACCTTTTTTGGGTTCATAGATGGCGCTAGCCGACATACTCGGAACATTGCTTCGACAACATGGGTTATTTACCAGTTTGATGAGGTGGTGAGTTCAGGAGGTATCTGCTTAGGACCAGCAACCAACAATATGGTAGAATATCACGCTGTCATCGGACTGTTGACCCAAGCCTCCTCTCTAGGTATCTCTCGTATCATTATTTACTTAGACTCTCAACTCGTGGTTTATCAACTCAACTGTATTTACGCTATCTGTAGTCCTATCCTGCTACATCTACACTTAGAAGTTCGTCGGCTTGAATGAATGTTCAATTACATTGAATATAGACACATTCCAAGAGAACTTAATAGTGTTTCAGATTCATTAGCTAACTATATCATGGATCGGTATCTTGCCCACATATAAGAGTTAAGGAAAGCAAAACTGTACATTACATGTAAATTAAAACACATCATAGACATCATCATGTACAAATCATTGGCACTATAAAAACTCGAAACTATATATATATATATATATATATATATATATATATATATATGGCGTGACTGAAATGTTTGGATTACATCAAAAAGTATGTAAAAGAGCAAAATATTGGGTCTTTCCACCCATACAACGTCGCCTGACAAGGCATACAAAATATAATCAACGGAGAGACTCTAATCTCCCCTCACTACATTGTGCTGCGAATAACACATCACCGCACGCACTACGCGCCTCAATAGAGAATTGATATTCTCCAGTACTCCCACAGTGTGCCTCTGCAGATGTAAAGGCACTTCCCCCCTCCGCAGAGGAGGGATGCTCATCGTAAGGCCTTGGAGGTTTCTCTCAACCTCCCGAAGACCTATCACTGGTACTGCCGGATCTGCTGCAACCGGGACGCCTCCGCGACGTCCTGGTATTGGTATATCAGCCGGGCGCACTGCTCCCTTGTCTGCATGTCGAAAAAAACACATCTGTTAAAAAACTCTTCTACATACCCCAAAAAAATATATATACATTAAAAACTCAAAAAACAAAAACTAGAGAAGGTATGGCTCAGTATCTTACCTGACACATCCTAGTCTTCCCCCATGGGAAAAATCAAATCCATGCTCCCACGGAAATCTACCTTAGCATAAGGGAAGTCCTCTATCCAGAGGTACTATCGTCTTAGCCAAGCAAAGAAATCGCCAGTGAAATGGAACTCTGACTCCGATACTAGCCTTGGAGACAGACTAGTCCACCTCTCCATTCTCGGTTCATCCACTGGTCGCACCGCCAGTGCTATCTGAGGCTGCATATGGGGGATGTGCTCTAGAAAAAATGAGACCAAAAACGAGCCATAGCCAAACTGCTTCTTTCCAGTCCTGCACCGTGAAATCTGTTCCTTCACATTTTGAAGGAACCCTGCACTCCAGTTGAACAGTGTTGGTTCCAAACAATGAACACCATAAGCCACCTGCGATCTTGATTCCAGATGAGCGCTAGTGTTGCCTGTCACGCTCGTGATAGCAAACAATATAGACCAGAGGGGCAGTTCTCGAATGTCCTTGATAGGGATTCTACCCCCTACCAGTCTTGCTCCTGGGATACAGTGGTGTGCCAGATACACGTCCACTTGCTCAGGTAGCGCCCTCTACCCGGAGAAAGATATGGGGACCCCTCTTTTCGAGAGGCCGGTCAAAAAGTACATGCCTTCTAACTCAATGGTTAAAAGTTGTGTGCCAATTCGAAATCCTTGTTCTGCAACATCCCATAGGCCAATCATATGCTCGAGCAATAAGATCTCTCTCTTCATTTTTTGCAACTTAAAGAATTTGAGCAAACCACAAGCTCGCAAAGCGACCCGTGTACGAGGACTCCGCAAGGCAGCTAAGTCATCCATCTCATGTTCCCTTTCTTTCCACTCGATCATGGTCGCCGAAGTTATCTACAAAACAAAAAATAAAGAAACTCATTATTCCCACATTTTGGCAATTTCGGCAATTTTCAAAAGCAATTTAAAACATGAAATAAGATGTCCACATCATTTAAAAGTAACCACACACTCTTTATAACCACCACACCCTCTCTTAAGCATTTAACATTCATCAAACAATGATAAAAATGTTTAAAAAGATCAAAACGATTTTATGGTTGTGTGGGCGTGCGTGGGGGTTTTCTCATGGATTCCTTGCTAAAAAATGACCTATCTAATTGACTACTAGGGCGTTGGCATCTTAGCCATCCTTTCCTAGGACGGTTTTACAAAACAAATCCCCTTTTTCCATTGATTTTCAAAGAGGCCGATTTGGTTCTAATTGGGGCAACTTAGGGATTCATATTTTAAAATAAATAGTGCTATGAAAATGAATACTAAACCATGCAATTGAAAGAAGAAGAGATGGACATCTACATGGTCCAAACGGCAAGAGAAACAGTGAACCGTAGCTCCGGCAGCGAACAAAACAAGATCCACTCTGAAATGAGATTCTCCACCACTCCGTAATCCTTGTGCAAAATGAAACGGTAAATGAATTTTCATTGTGTTGTTATTTATAAATCTTCATTTTTTCATAAGGTATAGTCATTTTTGGGTTTCTCTAATGGCTTAATGGCTTCACTAAACCCCTGGTTTGTAGTTCTGACATCGCAGGGTTCCTGGCAGTCCTGATGGGTCATTCACCTTGTCACACTTATGAGCATAGTCTTAGTTCGTTCTCGAGTTCGAAAATATGAGAACGTAACCGGGTAAACTTTTATCTCTTTTTAGGACCCGTACGGATACGAACACATGAAAAGGGAACCCCCCTGGAGTCTCCTTTAAACCCTTTTCAGACTCTCTAAATATGAAAAGATTGTCGAGTGACCTTGCTTCCTTTCACACTCGTTAAAAGGTCAAAAAGGGCGTCTTTCGAGCGATAGTTTACCCCTTTTTCGGTCTCGTTAGACTACTGTACAAAAAAGGAACTGAGAGAGTTCTCTTTTAAGTATTTTTCCAAACTCTATAATCTCGAAAAACCTTCGAGTTTTATGTCTTTGGACTCGTTAAAGCACATATCGACAGGCCCATATGGGACCGAACTCTTACTTCTTCTGGTTCGTTAAACAAGGGAATAGGAACTTACCGAAGGTGAGTTATATCGAGCATGTGTTATCCTCCTCGAGCTCATTAAATCAAAAAGAGGTACTCATCTATCTGGATGGGGGGAAAAATTGAAAGGAGCAAGTCAGGCAGTCTCTTGAGAACATCATCCAACACTTCTTAGAGTCACCCTTGAACACGGCACTTTGTCATTTGCACATATCATAATCCGCTGAACCTCTGCGCTAAGCCAATCCTCGAGTTCCTTTCGCTCCTTTGGGTCACCCGATGAAATTCACAGTATCCACTGCATATTTTTGGTCCATGTCATGTTTTGTTGTTGTGCCTCAGTGTTCAAGGGAAGTATCTGCCTCTAGAGTCAGCCATCCCAAATATCTTGCCTCAAAACCTGTGTCAGTCCATGTCCATTTGATCTGCCAATTACATCTCTATATCTGTTTCATGTCGTTGATGGGGGATACATCAAGGCCCTCCCTCGATGAGTCTATTCTTGTCGACTTCAACACATCATCCAGGAATCAGAATTAGAAACTAGTTAGTACTTTGGGCCCTGCATGCCTCAATGGCAGGCCTCCTCACGTTTGACAGTAGGTCTACATCATTGACCTCTGATCGAATGATTCCACGGATGTTCGACTTCATCTCATCTATTCACATTCGTTGGAATGTACTAGGGTACCTTGGGAATCATTGACATTAATGGTGATCTCCCTCGCACTTGTTAACGGTTCACACCATTGACCGGTAATCAAGTGGTTTCTGCCATGTTCGACATCAAGACATCTATTCACATGGTTAGAATCGTACCACGTTGGGATTGGTAAGAAGACCCTGGGGTGAGTAATCACTTTGATATATGCTTTGCCCAGGCCGCGAAGGAGTTCCTATTGGACAAAGAACACATACACTGTTACATAGATCCACTTTGTATTGGTCGTGGCTATGTCTTGTCATCTCGTAGATCCACTGTGTATTCTCCGTGGCTACGATCAGTCTGAGTCATCAGACTCTAGATCCACATTGTATCTTCGGTGGCTATACCTTTTTGTCAATACAATTATGGATCTGCAGTGTATTTTGTGGCAGCCATATCTCGCAAGTCTTGATCACCCAAGCATAGGTATGCCTGCCTTGGGTTTTGAAATATGTCATGATATTTGTTGGATGTTTGTGTGCAGCTTCCGTCAGGTTCTCCGAGTCTATACCCTTGCTTGAAACATCTACAAAGTATTTCAGTCATCAGTTCGCATCTTCTAACTTCATAATTTGGGGGGCATTCGGTTACACGTCAAAATTACTCAACTGGATAAGTGTCGCATATTCCTCTCAATTGTCGCAAGTGTCGCATCTTCCTTACAACTTTCACAAGTGTCACAAGTTGTTCACAAGTGTTGCAGACATCATTCAAGCATATTGCCATAATGACGACACTAAGGAGGCACTTAAAAAATCTCATGTACTTGGTCTGAAGAAGAAGAACTGGTTAACTGAAGTCAAGGGATTCTTGACACCTGAAAAGAGCTCTGAAACAAAGGTTCTGAGGGGGAGCGCTCCCCTATATCAGCCTTAGGAGCGCTGGTGCCCCCCTACAAGGCTTCAGGGAGCATTATAACGCTCTCCTGCCCTTCTAAAGGGGCGCTACTCACTTTTGGAGCACTGGTGCTTCCCTTAAGCTTCTCAGGGAGCGCTACAACACTCTGATGCCTCTTTTGTAGGAGCGTTGCCTAATCTGAGGCAGTAGTTGGCCCATTGAGGAGAATAAGGGGAGGATCTTTCAATATTAGAAGGCAGTTTCATTCGAATTCTTGGTTTCATCATGAGATCCCTGATCTAAGGAGGAGGTTCCCCAACTTGTTCTAAAGATAACTCAAGAGGTTAAGCTCCTCTTAACCTATATAAGCAGGCTCTATGATGGTGGAAAGGAGGAAGAATTGCTAGCATGAAACCTATGATCTTATAGGGAACACACAGTCAGCCAAAGGAGAGTGATCAGTGAAGCTGTTGTTATCCAGGTTGTGAATCTTTCAAGCAAGGGTTAGACGAAGGGGACTTGACGAAGTTGTCGCATTCGCATCTACGATTGTAAGTACTGTTGTCGTTATCTCATTAATATGACACACTTGGCCTGTTTCTTTCTAGTTTGTGTCTAATGTTACATGAACTTATCATTGATAGATAGATATGTTTTCAAGCTAATATCAATCGAGTAGGAAGTAGTCGTATCTTGTTTGTCCACAGAACTCAGCGAGGAGCAAAGGATCGGAGCGCAACTCAGAGCGTGCAGGGACAAACGTCGGTAAAGAGGTACTTATGTTCTCCTTTCTTCTCATGTGTTAGTTTAGATAGATTTGAAAGGAAGTCAGTGTCCACGTTAAGCATTTTCTGTCTTAAGAGTTAGGGTCAAACTCTTTGAGGCAATCTACCTGTCCGCAGGGAGATTTTCCTACAACAAGTGGGTCGAATCAGGCTCCTAAAATTTACTCATGCAATGTATCACATCTACCAAAAGTTTACATTTGCACGATGTACCACTCAAAAAATTACTTTTACTGCGACATATCACATATGATGATGTTTTCCTCCCTTGCGATATATCATGTATTGATTTTTTCTTCATGCGACATATCACATCTCCTCGAGCTTTCTATCTCTACAACAACCTTTTTTGTATCATACCACACCAAAATTTCATTTCATGTGACACATTACACTTTCTCAAACTTTCCTTTGCCATGACAAATATTTTATCACATCACGCCAATGTTTTTTTTCATGTGATACATCAACATAATTGTTGATGTGACTTTAAAAAAGGGTTTTAAATGCACCACATGAAGTTTACTGTACATTTTCTTCCTTTACTTTGAAGTTTTTGTATATGAATCTTGTCATGGTTCTCTTCCCTTTGAAACTCATCAAGTTCCTCAAAGGATTAGTTTTTCCTCAACCTCTAAACAAGTTGTTTCCCCCCAAGAAATTATTCCAATACTTCTACAAATTTTATTTTCACCTCTTACAAAAACCTGCTTCATTGCGACATATTGCAGCTAAAATACCTTTGTTCACGACACAACACATATCACACCTCAACCTTTTTTAGTTGTGACATATCACATCACTCTAGATTTGTCCTTATCAGGACAAACATATGTCTTAAAGTGCAAATATTTTCCATCCCCCCTCTTCATTACATCCTTCGAATTTTAGCACCCTTGCGACGTGTTGTTCTCAAAAAATATTTATGTACAACATATCGTATGACTTAAAGTTTTCTTTCTCCTTGATGTATCACAAGGGAAAACTTTACACGTGTGATATATCTTATCTCCCAAAAGTTTTGATTCACTCGATATATCACTCATAAAATTACATTTACTGTGACATATCGCATAGGATGAAGTTTTCTCCCCTTGCGATATATTTCACCAAATGTTTCTCCATGCGACATATTGCATCTCTTTAAGTTTTTTTTATCTCTATGAAAACCTTTTCCATATCATATCACACCAAAGTTTCATTTCGTGTGACACATCACACTTTCTCAAACTTTCCTTCACCTCAACAAATTTTTGATCACATTGAGCCAATGTTCTATTTCGTGCGATACATCAACATGACTATTGATGTGTCTTTTAAAAAATTTAAATATGCTAAACGAACTTTATTGTACATTATCTTCCTTTAGTTTGAAGATTTTTTATATGAAGCTTGTCCTAGTTCTTTTCCCTTTGAAACTCACCAGGTTCCTCAAAGGATTACTTTTTCCTCAACCTCTGAACAAGTTTTTTTTCCCCTTAGAAATTATCCCAAGACTTGTACAAATTTTATTTTCGTCTTTCACAGAAACTTGCTTCATTGTGATGTATCACACTTAAAATACCTTTGTTCACGACACATCATGTATCGCACCTCAACCTTTTTTATTCATGACATATCACATCACTCTAGACTTGTCCTTATCATGACAAAGAAATATTTTAAAGTGAAAAAAATTTCCATCTCCCCTCTTCATCTCATCCTTTGAATTTTAACACCCTTATGATGTGTCGTGCTCAAAAAATATTTATGTGCAACATATTGTGTGACTAAAGATTTATTTCTCCCTGGCGTATCACAAGGGAAAACTTTACTCATGCGATATATCGCATCTCCCAAAGGTTTCAATTCATGCAATGTATCACTCATAAAATTACTTTTATTGTGACATATCACATAGGATGAAGTTTTCCTCCCTTGTGATATACCGCACCAAGTTTTCTTCATATGACATATCACATCTCCTCAATCTTTTTATCTCCACGAAAGGCTTTTTTGCATCACACCAAACAAAAATTTCATTTTGTGCGATACATCACACTTTCTCAAACTTTCCTTCACACTAACAATTTTTTTATCGCATTGCACCAATGTTCCATTTTGTGCTAAAATCAATGCTTAAATGGAATTGACAACAGGGAGGAAATAGTTGTTGTGTACAAGTGACAAGATCTGCTATGGAATAAAATATAAGCAACTTTCCCTATATAAGCAAGTTGTGATGTTGATAAGGACAACCTTGGCAATGATGAGTGTCACATTGTCTACGCGACATGTTCTCAACTCGAGGGCACGATTATTCAATGATTCAAATACCAATACCAGATTGTGATGGTGTTTTCCTCCCAAAAAGGAAGGAAGATACAAGATGTTATATGTCTACATTTTCATTGATGTATAAATCTTAGGTGGCTTTTCCATTTAGAAATTCCATCATGGTTGAAGGAAACATGCAACAAAAAAAAATGTATGGCATGATCAAATTATGGCTTAATTTGTTAATTTAATATCAATTCATGCTTCCATTCTTATCCTCATTCTTCTTATCAACTGGTCTCTTTTGTGCATTTTCAAGCTACGATTCGCACATCAAAAAAGAAAACCTATTCTTTCATCATAGACAAATACTAGCCACTACGTGGCTTATCTACCTTGTTTTCATTTATATGTAAATATCTATTATACTTTCTAAAAAATTATATTCAAATATATCTAACTTTGCTTCTAATATTTTTCCATTAACATTAATAATATGCACACATCCTTTTCATTACTCTGACATTCCCATTCACTTGTTTAGAAGATATGCTAGTTTAATTAACTCTTTTATTTCTTCTCTTTCTTCTCATCCATTATACAAATCATTTTATCCTTCTTTTTAAAGCTCTTTTATATATTTTTCTCTTCCTTCTAAATTAATTCAACAAAACCTTCTCTATTTCTCATCTTTGGTTTGGAACACATCTACATGATCTCATTACCTTTGATGAGTAATACTAACTCAAAGCACCTTGGTTGAAATATTTTATACATGGTTATTAGCACCTTGGTTGAAATATTTTATACATGGTTATTAGCCAAAGGATTATAACACTATTTATGGCCATTAAGGCCCATGTTGAGGTTGGTGTGGAAAATAGTTTATAACAATATCTATGGTCATTAAAGCCCATGTTGAGGTTGGTGTGGAAAATAGTTTAGTTATAATGGGTTTTAGTGGTCAATAATTGAAAATGTGTCGTGGACTTTGGTTGCAAATTTGAGTAAAGAGGTTGGAAAAAAATCTTTGAAAATTTCAAGTTGATTATGTTTTAATTTTGAATATTTTGTTAAAAGTTTAATAACATTGAAGCCTAACTAGTAGAGATACATAGAAAGTTAGAATCCATGAGGACTTGTAGATCTAGAATTGTATCCTTCTCGTTAGTGGGAATTCCTATAATAATAATTATTTTATATTTTAAAATTTACAGTATATTCAATATTGAATCCAAAAGTGATTGATGAAGTAGAAGCTACTAAAGTTGGTTAAGAGGGATTAGAGACAAAACACATAGACACGTATGAAAAGGAGAAATGGAAAGCGCAATATGAAATAATGTACATGTATACAACTTTAATTGTAGAGCATATTATAATTTATATTGGAAGTCTGGATCCAACACATAAGATTTGGACTACGTTGTAGAATAAGTATGAGACCTCTCAATATTCTTATATTGTAGTTTAGAAATTGGTGTTATTCTTTGAAGTTGAAAGAAGTGTAATAGTAACGTAATTTACTCCCTACATTCATGATGAGGACTGTTGAATTGTTTTTAGTGATGAGTTATATGAGTAAGATCTTGTAGGACTAAATTCTAAATGGACTGACTAATGTTTTTGGATAGGTTGTGTCCATTCTCAATGTGACATGAAGAGCAACTAGACTTAAATTGGTTGAGCTTGGAGGTATGTTATTGGGAAAAGAATAATAATTAAAGAAATTAGACAAAATGCTTTCAAGTAGCGTTAGCTACAAAGAAAAATAACAAAGGTATATATATCAAGAAACATATTCATGGCCTTGTACCACCACATAATTGACAATACTACCATCACAAAGGAGGAAGGGAGTATAGCAACCACCCAATTCTTGAAGGTAAATGTGAATCGAAGGTGGGAAAATGGAGGAAAGAGGAGAAAACCAATTACTTATTAAAAGTGGATTTAATGTTTCACTAGTGTTTGATTGAATTTTGAATGATACTTTGATTAGGTCTCAAGGGTTTCTTTTATAGCTAAGGAACAAAAAGAACTTAGAATCTAAATAAAGATTTACCTCCTAGTTAATCTATATGATCTAGTTAGAAATGTAATCAAACAAAACAAAAGTGGTAGAGATGAAAGGTACACACGTAGGCAATAAAAGGGCTTGAATTGATAATTGAAACCAACAAGATTTGAGCCCCTCACCATGCTACAAAGAACTGATATTCTCCTTGTGTCATACTTGGAACAATGTCCCCAAACAATGTAGAATATATGTACAAACACACAAGATATATCAAAGTAAATAAATGAAACAATGTTACTAAATGATGGACTAAATTGGCCCTCATTTATGAGACACTCTCTTTGAACCGAATGGATTCTCAAAGAAACAAAATGGCTAATTGGTTACTTCTCAATTTTGTTTGTGCTAAAGAACCCTCAAATATCTTCTCTTTAGGCTTGTTTTTAGAAGCCTTGGTAGCTTGCAAAAATTTGAGGAAGTCTTCAAAAAATGGCCAGGGAAAAAACTATGCTTAGCTTTAGGCTACACAAATACATGAACAAAAGGAGGGGATCTTGATACTTCGTGATATATGCAAAAAATAAAGACTAAGACATTGGTCATGTGGGGAGGAAGACAAGTTAGAGGGAGGTATTACCTCCATGCTTCACGCCCCTTTTAAGTTAACAAGGCTTGAAAAATGAAAGGCATGTATAGATTTTGACATAGTCGAACAAAGGTTTAACCCTCCCTTCTATGCACTATACACAAGTTACATGGAATAATGGAAAAGGTGCCAAGACATAAGTAAAGGAAACAAGATGAAGATTAAGGGAAGAATATTAAACAAAGGGGACAAAAAAAGGGATAGTGACTTGCATAGCATGATACATTCTCCACCCTACAACAAAATATTCATGCTTTAATAAAAGTCAGTGCCTTGCAATAGAGAATGTGGCATCCTACTTCAAAAACAACATGGACACCTAGAGCTTCAACACATGGACCCTTTGATGAATCATAAAAGGCCACATGACAATTTGGGAAAACCAAAATCGCTTGAATTTTGTAGAATTTGAAATGACAGGTAAACATGAATAGGTACTATAGCCACATCTTTGGGGAATGGTTGGAAGATCATTAGATTTTAACATAACTTGGAATAATAAGAACAAAATGGCAAGTTTATGGTTGAAGAGGGGTTTGACCAAGAAGAAGCTAGAGGAGGTTGGATTGGATGTTCTATTGGTGAGAAGGTAACATAAGAGACAAAATATCATCCATAGGTCGGGCTGATGTCAAATTTGCATTGTTTTTAGTGGTGGGAGAGATAAACTTAGACCATATTTAACTAAAACCATACTAACAAAACTTCAAGACTTTGGGGTGAATCCTCTTAATATCCATTAATTTACATTGAAGAACTTACTAAATACACTCTTATAATACACCAAAACCATAAATACCATCAACAAAGTAAAACAAGGGTTGCATAGCAACACAATCCCTACCAATTATTAAATATATGTTGTTGAGTGGAAAACATATGCTAAACAATGAAAATTAATATAACTAGAAGCATGGATAATGAATTGTCTTTGCCAAAATATAATTCATATAATAATAAAAACTAGCATTATTGTTTATGCTATAGTAAAAACAATTAGCATAGAACTCTGTAATAATAAGCAAAAAAAAAAAAAAAATTGTTCAATGTGGATTAAAATTTAGTAAATAAATGAAATGTTGAATTGGGAGGTAAACATATGTGGGAGGCAATGTAAAGTATTTGCGGCAAAAACGCTTAGCATAAAACTTTGTAAAAATAAGCAAAAATGTAAACAATTCAATGTGTAGTAAAGCTTGGTAAATAAATAAGTGAAATGTTCAATGGGGAGGTTAGCATATTCTCTAAACAATGTAAATAAGTGAAGTGTTCAATGGGATGTTAGCATATGATGTTAACATATGCCATAAGCAATGTGAAATGTTTGCATGCTATGATGGACAAGAATCAATGTGAAGTGTCTGCACATTTGCATAGGTACATCATCGCATAGTGAACACCTAGTCCAATAGTAGTCAATGTTATCAATAATAGAATATTGTTATGCATATGCATATGCCTAACAAAATGTTTTTGTACATATATACATATATTAAAAATAAAAGTTAATTATTAGTTTAATGAAAATTCATTATACATCCTTAGCACAGACATATGGTCTACACAACTATGTCTATTAGTTGGTATACAAACGATTATATATATATATATATAAGTTTACAAATATAAAAAGTTAGCAATAAATTTAATTATACATCTTCAACACATATATAGCTTCCACACATGTATCTCTCTTGGTTGTTGTAGAAACGATTTTTATATTTATGGCAATCCGATTTTCCATGTTTACAACACTCACTCTGGATACTTGTATCTATTTTAAGTGACAATGTTGATTATAAAGAATATGTATATAAACTAAACTAAATTATTTAGAATTGCGGAAAGCAAGGCATATGCCCTTGCACGTCCGCACATGAACATTGCTTGCATAACGAAGACTTAGTCTAATCTGAAACCTTGCATGAATAATTGATATCACTCATCGTCCTGCACTCCTCCACTTTGCAAATTCACACTTTTAGTAGTTCACAAAATGTGTTTATGCATATGCTTAACAAAAAAAATTGTTGAACATATTTATCTACTAGAGACTTATTTGTTGCACACAGACACATTGTCCACACAGATATATCCTCCACATGTTTGCACATGCAAGTTACAGTGTAATTTGAAGCATTGTGCAGATAATTCATAACATTCATTGTCTTGCACTCCTGCACTTGGAAACTCTGCATGTCCATTGGTTCCAGCACACAGATGCTCACCAACAATGTAATTTGCTTGATAAGTGAGTCATTTATGCTAATTTCATTTTTAAACATTTTTAGATTGTTCAATGTGGAAGAAAACATTGTAAATAAGTGAAGTGTTTGACATATATATCTTGGAAATTGATATATCTTCGGCACACACAAGTTGTCCGAACAACCATATGTTCTAGGTGCCTGCAAAACATATGTGGTATACAACTAAGAGAATCAAATTGCTTCTGCGCATATGTCATAGAGCTTAGTAAAAGGAAGTGTTTAGAGCTAAAGATAAAGAGGAAGCAATGTAACATGTATCAAAGTGGAGCTATGGAGGTAATTGAGCAAAGTGTGTGGTTGTTATGATGCACGGGAAACAATGTAAAATATAATATGAAGCCTTGTGTGGATAATTGATATCAGTCATCGTTCCGCACTATTCCACTTTGCAACTTCGCAGATTTAATAGTTTACAAGATTCTTTTATGCATATGACTAACAAAAAAATATTGTTAAAGATATTTATCTATCAGAGAGTTATTTGTTGTGCACAGACACATCATTTGCACATGCAAGATCTAGTGTAATTTAAAGCCTTGTGAGGATAATTCATGTCATTGTCCTACACTCTCGCACTTGGAAACTTTGCAATTCCATTGGATCCATCACACAGATTCTCACTAGAAATGTAATTTGCTTGATCACTGAGTCATTTATGCCAATTTCCTTTTTAAACAGTTTTAAATTGTTCAATGTTGAAGAAAACATTGTAAATAAGTGAAGTGTTCGACATATATATCTTGGAAAGAGATATATCTTCTACACAACCATATGTTATGGGCATCTACACAACATATGTGATGTACGACTAACATAATAAAATGATTCTATGCATATGTTTGAATTAATAAAAACTTCTAAATTCAATTCATTTCAACTAACGATGTATATTAGAAAAAATGATTAAAAACATTTGTCATAGAACTTAGTAAAAAGAAGTATTTAGAGCTAAAGATACAGAGGAAGCAATGTAACATGTATTGAAGTGGAGCTATGGAGGCAACAAAGAAAAGTGTGTGGATGTTATGATGTGTAGGAAACAATGTAAATTGTGCACAACTTAAGTTTTGCGAAAAGAAAATACGGTAGGGTTTCCCTGACGACAAAGGTTCCTATGACAATTTGGTTATTGGTATACTTTTCTCTTTCAACAAAGCTCACACAAAATGCTTCTATTCAAAGTGTGTGCAAATTAGAATTGCATAAAGCAAGGCATATGCCCCGCATATCCACACAGGCATATTGTTCGAACAATGAAGACTTAGTCTAATCAAAGGCCTTGTTCCGATAATTGATGTCACTCATCTTTCCGCACCACTACACTTCGTAACTTAACATTTTTAATAGTTTAGATAATGATCTTATGTATATGTCTAACTAAAAAAATATTTTTAAACATATTTTATCTACATGACAGATATTTGTTGTGCACATTTACACATCGTCTACACATATGTATCTTCTGCACGCTCGCACAGGCAAGCTATAGTGTAATTTGAACCCTTGTGTAGATAATTCATAACAGTCATCCTCCGACACTCCCGCACTTTGCAAATTTTCACGTGAATTTGTTCCATCACACAGATTCTCACCAGCAATGTAATTTGCTTGATAACTGACCCAATTATACTAATTTTGTTTTTAAACATTTTGAAGTCTTTGCAATGAGAACATTTTGCATAAAATTTTGTAAAAGATAGGAAAAAAGGTAAATTGCTCAATGTCGAAGAAAAGATTGTAAACAAGTGAAGTGTTCGAAATATATACCTTGGATAGAGATATATCTGCAACAACACATATCGTCCGCACAACCATATGATTTGGGCATCCGTACAACATATGTGGCATACAACTAATGGATTCAAAATTATTCTATGGATATGTTTAACTTAAAAATATTGTTGAATTGAATTTGTGTCAGCTAACAATGTTTATTATAAAAAAAAATTAAAAACATATGTCATGGAACTTAGTAGAGGCAATTATTTAGAGCTAAATATACAGACGAAGCAATGTAACATGTATTGAAGTGGTGTTGTTGAGGCAATAAAGCAAAGTGTGCGGATGTTACGATGTGCATGAAACAATGTAAAATGTACGCAACTTAGGTTTTGTGGAAAGCAAATAGGGTAGAGTTTCCTTGTTCACAATTTTGAAATTGATAATAGTATATGAGAATCTAGTTACTGGTATACCTGCCTCTTTCACTGAATCCCACACAAGACTATTTGCATATAGCGGAAGAAATGGATAGTACAAAAGAAAACAAATTTTGAAACTTCGAACTTAAAACAATTAAATCCAAAACTGAAAATTATGATCATGGTCAAAATTAAAGAAAAACTTGACAATGGAGCCACTCCATTAAGTAAACATGACAAGGAAAGAAAGTCCTGAGAAAGGTCCTGACACTATGTTATTCAAGTCTTACAATATCATACAAAATTTTCTAATCATTGCATAGATGCCAAAATATGATTTTGTGGAATGGAAGTCCATTGCTACATATGCACAAAAGAAGCTACTTCATAGAAAAATGACAAAGACTTTGAACTTAAAACAATTAGGGCCAGAACCATAGATTTTGATCATGTTCAGAATTAAAAAAATATTTGAAAATGCATGACATTGGCTAAGCTATAATACAAATAAGATAAAAGATAATATTTATAAAGAAAGTTAAGTGTCGATTAAATTGTCAGTAATGAAGCACATATCAATTAAAAACATTGACAAGTGGAAAAATCATGATCCTTTTAACCCTAAACATAAGAGGGGTAGGTAGCACCCTCAAACTACCATCCTTGCGCCAACTACTTTCCAATACTAAACCGGATATTGTATTTTTTCAAGAGACTTTAGCCTCGGAGGAAAAGGCCAGAAAATTTATGTTTTCTATTTGCCCTAATTGGATGATTTGTGTTGTTAGCTCTGTCGGGAAGTCCAGGGGACTTCTGGTAGCTTGGAACCCAAATATTTTTGAGCTACAACCTTTCCTAAGTGTTGGTGGAATTTTGTTGACAGGTACCCATATACCTGATAAAAAAATGATCAGTTTCATTAATGCTTATGGGTCGTGCTGGGGCCGAAGACAATTCTGGGATCAGTTGAACGCTAAAGGATTGTTAGCAGAGAATCTTATCCTCACGGGGGATCTGAATTTTACTACTAGACTCGAGGAAGTGTGGGGCGAGGTGGCTTTAGCAGATCCTTTAGCAAACTTTTTTTAAAATCTTTTTATTTCCAACCATTTGGTGGATGTGATGTCTGCGGTGCTTCTACCCACCTAGCACAACGGTAGGAGAGGGTCGGAGGAGATTCAGAAAAGACTAGACAAAACTTTTGTTTCAACATCACTCTTACGTGATGTTGCTAAGTATAGATCATGGGTGGATTTTCCATTCATTTCTGATCACGCCCCTGTCTTACTTCAGTTAGACTATGGTTTAAATCATGTGGCTTATCCCTTCAAGTTTAATCATGGTTGTTTACAAGAGGAGTCATTTTGTGATCTTGTTCAGTCAGTTTGGAATAACCAAGAGGTGATAGAGGGATATGGAGCACAAATTAGACTAACTAAGAAGCTTTCTAGGTTGAAATAACATGTTAAGATTTCGTTGGTTGATAAAAAGAAGAAAGAACTTTCAGCGTATAACAATCTAGAATCTGAGATTGCACTTCTTAATAAGCAACTCCTGGAAAATGATCATTGTCCAGAATTGAGTGCAAGGTTAAAAACTCTTGAAGTTGACAGGAATAAACTACTAATGGTTGAGGAGGAGCATTGGCATTTGAAGAGTAGGGCCTTGTGGATCAAAAGAGGGGACAAAAATACTTAATTTTCTCATCACTATGCCAGCTACAGGAAGAACAAAAAGTATATATGGGAGGTTAAAGATGATTCGAGTTGGACAGGATGCCATAAAATTGGAAGCGCAAAGATATTTCAGTGCGTTCTATAAAGAACTGGACATTAATAAAATTGAGGAACAGGTGGCATTGGTGGGTTTATTTCCACGGATGGTACTTGAGGAGGAAGTCGTGCTATTAGAAAAACCTGTGACTAAGGAGGAAGTATTAGTGTTAAAAGGCTTTGCCAAAGACAAAAGTCCTGGCCTGGACGGATGGATTATGGAATTATATCTGCATTTCTATGAAATGGTTGCTCAAGATTTATTGGATGTTGTGGAGGAATTGAGATTGAAGGGTGTAACACACACACGACGGGGCATAAAAAAAATTCGATTTTCTTAAAGGACAGATTCTCCATTCATGGTTTCTAATTTGGAAAGTCAAGGAACCAGACCGACCTCCCGATCAAGGATCTCCAATTCTGAAGCCAAACGACTCTCTGAGACCCTGATGGTCTCGCTCTGTAATTAAACGCAGACCCTTTTGACTTCCGGGTGCAAGTCTAATGGTACCCGAAGAATCACCTTCAACCACTCACTCCTATACATGACCACCTTGACCCCGCCCACCTTAACTTAAACCTCTGTGTGGAAGTTGAAGCTCTTTCCTCTTTCTTTTCCTGCATGGGCATTGTTATCAGGATCTGTAGCTCAGGTTTTTGTTCTCTCTCTCTTCATCTGTTGGGTTCGCAGCAGGTTTTTAAGCTTGATTTTGTCGCAAATTATTTAATATCCCAGCAGTTAGGCTATGATCCTGGCTTGGCGACCTTCCCCTTTGCGCCTACGAAATCTCAGAGTCTAGGCACTAGCTCCTTTTCTGATAAGCCCCTTCCTTGATATGACCTTGGGCGATGGCCTTACATAACCACGTGATTGCAGGCACAACCAAGGATGGTTTGAAACCAAACTATTTTTCGCCCCGCAATCCACCTTGAGCCTCCACATGTCCTTTCTCCAAAATCGTGGTCTGGATTGCAACCCGCCCTCAACTTTTTAAAGTTCGCGAACCTTCGGTCCCCTCAATGCGACGGGACCGTCGATCTCATCGACATCGACAGTGCTTATGAACTGATGGCTCAGATCCATCCTTTCTGAATCTATGGATCAGATCTAACCTCTCTAAATCAACGGCTGTGATTTATTTCGTGATTCAGGTTTCGGGAGTTTCAACTCTCAACCCTCGCTTTCTCCTCAGTAACTATCTTTCGAAGTGGAAGATCTATTGACACATGTCACTACAGATGTGCGGCTACGATTTCCTCCACGATTCCAGCCTTCGGGAGTTTCAGTTCTCAAACTCTTGTTCTTCCAGAGAGATTTCTCTGAAACGACAGATCGTATGCCATGCGTCCTCCTCAATTGAAGGTTCTGCTCCGGCTTCGGGACTTTGGCCTCCTCAACCAGATCAACGGTCCTTCAGCGCCCTCCTCGATCAACGATCGAGATCTTCTTCGGGTCTTTGGACCTTTTCCTCCTCTCTCTTCTTCCGGAGTTCTAGATCTGGCACCGCGTGTCCACCTTCACATCGACAGCTCTCGTCGCTTTAGATTTCCAGACTTCGGAAATCTCAAATCTCAACTCTCGCTTTTCCCCAATGGATTTTATCTAGAATTGATAATCCACTGACACGTGTCCCTCTCGGATCAACGACTGCGATCCCTTCGCGTCTTCGGACTTCGGATTTCTCAATTCTCAACTTTCGGTCCCCCTTGACGTATGCAGATTGTTGTCACGTGTCCTCTTGAATCAGACGGTTGATTTTTACTTCGGGTCTTTACCTGAAATCCACAGATTTATGCCACCTATCCTCTGGGTCTGACAGCCCAGATTTCCTTCGGGTCTTCGGGTTTCGAAAGTTTCAACTAAAACTAAAATTCCAATGCAATTTACCCTAAGCTTGCGATCTATCGCCACATGTCTCTTTGGATCTAACGATCTAGAGACCTTCGGCTCTTTGGCCCTTCGGCTCTTCGGCACTTCGGCACTTTGGGAGTTTCAAACTCTTATGCACCCATTTCTCCGGAGTGCTTTTACCCAAAATACACGATCTCCTAACACGTATCCCCCTGGCGATCAATGGCTAGGATTTACTTCAGTTGTTTGTTCTCCTCCTTGTCCACAAACCTCCGAAGTTGTGGATCTTACGCCACCTATCCTCCTTGACGATGGACGATCCCAAATTACTTCGGGACTTTGACAAGTCCACTCTCCTGCGTACACAAGGGTTAAGTCTCATGCACTTACTTCTGAATCCAATGGTTACTGGTCATTCGTGCTCAGATCCAACAGATGGGATCTGTTCCTCTCCTCTGCGCTTCCTTTGTTCACTGGACGTTGATCTAATAGTCCAGGATCCTCTCCACAACCAATCTGACAGTTGTTGTCGCTCCTCCTCTCGAGCTTTCAACTTCCTCTAGCTTAGAGTATTTTCTAAGTATTCAAAGGCCTCGACCTTTGTTCCTCCTACGAGTCCGTCTCTTGGACCTCGTCTGCACTTCTGAAACGCTCTTATCTCTTTTGAGCTTGATCTTCTTGAAGATCTTGATTTCCCACGCACTCCTTGCATTTCAGGAATCTCGTCAAACTCAGATCGAAGGTCAACGATTCACAGTAATTGCGGGGCCCCAACATGTGTGCTCTTTATCAGAGAGTTCGACCTCCGCAATCTGGAAAGTGCTCGCCCAACTTGGTTTAGCCGGAATTGTTGATCTTCCAGCGCGACGAGATCAACGACGTTGGTGAATTGAAGGCCGCAAACTAGCGCGTCCGCTACTTTCACCTTCGCTCTCCGCAATGATTCCCCACCCTCGATCTCCATTCATAGATTGATGGTTTGCAGTGATTGCATGGTTCAACCTCCACAATCAAGGGAGTGATCACTCGACTCTATTCTAATCCTAGTCGTTGATCTTCCATTCCCAACAAGATCAACAACATAGGTTGATTGCGGACGTGAACTAACATGTCCGTTGTCAGATTCTTAAGTCATGGGTAGTTCTAGTAATTTGACTATCGTCTACCTCCTAGATCTGACGGTCGGGGCGATTTCTGGGCATCCTCAGATCTAAGGCTCAGTGTTAACTTCGAGACTTCGGGACTTCGGGGATTTTACCTCCCTTACGACGAACTTGCTCAGTTCGCCGAACTCGCGAAGTCTGAATGACTCAAGGGTTAACTCCCACACTCTTTCCCGTACTCAACGGTCACAACAGATCGTGGCTTCTTCCGAACAGATTTCGTCTATTCGTCTTCCAAACAAGGGATCCTCCCTTTCGATACTTTAACTTCATTGTTCTCCCTGAGCTTCATTAGCTCTGAAAGGCTTAAGAGCTTTGCGCTCTTTCTCTTGAACTTAACGCTTGAAAGAATCCTTTCGTGCACCCCTTACGCTCATTCGTCAACTCTAGAACTTAAGTGGTTCTCGGTCTCTTCCTGCCTCACAGAGACCCTGTGCATATGTGCACTATCTCTCCTAAGCTTTAACAGACTCCATCCTCAAAGGGACTCACAACGACTAGGAGTGTCGACATGCGTACATGAAACTGTGCCCAAGTTCGACGAACTCACAGTTCATGGATCTAGCTTAAGACACCATAAGGCGCAAGAATCTACGAATACAAAACATGTCCAATCCATACTTGCTTAAATACACAATTTAAACATGAATAAAGAGATACAGTATAACCATTAAGCAAACATACACATCCCTAGGTCCTTCACAATGTATCCCTTTTCATTACATAATTACAACTTAATTTCACAGGGTATGAGAATACTTATCTATTACAAGTTGCATCCAACCAACTGACTATGGGTGTGCGCCTTTCCACCCAACCATAGGCTCAGAGGCATTCATTCTTAACACTCTGGCCACCCTTGTGCCAAGCCATGATATCACTAGGGAATTTACGCCATCTCTCATAGAAACTCTCTCTATCACAACGACCCTGCGAGGTTTATCAGATGCCTCCCCAGCATCTAGCTCGCGTTCGGGTCCTTAAGGTCGTGTTCTCATCACTTCCTTTGGGTTTTCACATCTCCCTTATGAGCTTGTGCTCTCGTCACCCCTCTCTTTTCTTGTTGTCTCTGTATGTATCTTACCTTCCCTCCTTTGGAAGGTTTCTGACCAGTCTTGTTCCTTCTGTCAGAAGGAAGCTCGGGTCTGCAGGTGTCTGTGGTACTTCAAGCTGACATCCTGCAGCTAGACCATGCTTCCATTCATGGGGGTGGTTGATAATTCAACCACTGGTCCTCTCATCATTAATCGATCCCTTCCTGTAGAGATATCATGGCTCGTACTGCAAGGCTTCACCCCCCCAAAAATCAGTTATGGAAAGTTTAACAATAATACATTTACATTGTCCACATGCCTTAGCATGGCAATCCTATTTTATGATTAATTACAAGTTGGGGTAAACAAGGGTGCTACAAAGGGAGAAGTGAGCAGCGCTATAAATTTGAGATTTATTGTGTTGATTCTGAAGGTAAACGGTCTTGCTACTTTTGAGGAATTTCAACCGATTACTCTTTGTAATCTCTTCTATAAGATTTTTTCAAAAATTATTGCAAAACAAATCAGGCCGATCCTGTCCTGTGCCTTGTCCGAGGAACAATTTGGGTTTTTAAAAGGAAGGCAAATAGTTGATGCAATATGAACGACCCAGGAATGTCTTCACAGTATAAAAGATAAAAAGCTATAGGCTTTAATTCTCAAGATTGATTTGAAGAAAGCTTATGACTGTGTAAGTTGGGATTTCCTTAAATTGGTTTCACTGCAATGTGGTTTCGGTTTGCAAATGACCAAGTGGATTATGGGATGCATTACATCAACGAACTATGCTATATTAATTAATGGGGAGTCATATGGTTTTTTCAATAGTGGAAGAGGGCTTAGGTAGGGATGCCCTCTTTTGATGCTACTTTTCATTTTACTTATGGAAGGTTTGAGTTTGTCTTTAAGAAAAAGTCAAAAGGAAGGTTTATTGACGGGCATTAAAGTTTTGAGGCTTATTAAGGTCTTACATCTCTTATTTGTCGATGATATTCTGATAATGACTAAAGTGTCTCTGGGGGAATGGCAGGAAATTAAAAGAGTGCTGGAAAGATTTTGTTCTTCTACTGGTCTAAAGATAAATGACAAGAAATCTACTTTTTTACAGTATGGTTTGCAAAAAAATGTTTTGATGCATCTAAAGGCTATTTTTCACTATAATTTCCTTGATATTTCTACTAGGTTCAGGTATCTGGGTTTTTTATTGAAGATTGATAGGTACGGGTCAGAAGACTGGCAGTGGCTCATTGACAAATATGATCGTCGGATAAGCCACTGGTGCAACATATGGCTTACTTTTGGGGGGCGATTTGTCCTAATTAAGGTTGTTCTCGAGAGCCAACCAGTGTATTGGTTGGCTCTGACAAACCTGCCTTCCCAGATCCTTCAAAAAATTAGACAGTTAATGTTCAGTTTCCTTTGGTCGGGGTGCAACAAGAAAAAAAAGATGCACCTATGTGCTTGGCACTACATTGCACGTCCAAAACAACATGGGGGATGGGGATTAAGAAATATTGATAGTTTTAGTAGAGCCATGGCAGCAAATACTTTATGGAGAGCGCTCATGCATAAGGGTTTATGGCACCAAATATTAAAAGATAAATACTGCCCCTTTATTTTTGTTCCACGATGGTTACGCACGGTAAATGTTGTGGAGGCCAAAGGTTCCAATTCCTGGAAACACCTTCTGAAATCTTTACATATTATTCTACATTGGTTGGCTTGGCGTCCGACGTCGGGACATTCTATCCTGATAGGCAGAGATCACATCATAGGCATGGGGGAAGAGGCGATATTGTCAGAAGATTTGATCATTGCTATCAACATGAAAGGTGTTTACTATCTTTTTCAACCATATAGTGAACCTCGTGTGGGGATGGTGGGCTCCAATTGGTTATCTAGCAATGATTTGGGCTTAGTGGATTGTCTTGCTATAGAATGGAAGAAATTTCGCTGAGCTCTCATTAATGATGGAGTTTTATTAAATGAGCAGTTAGACGAGCTTATTTGGTTAGGGGGAGATCCGTCTGGTAAATTTTCTGTTAAAAATGATTTTGTGGTCACGGAGAAAATGAGATGGAACTTTGTGATAGGTGGTTGGAGGAAAGATTTATGGTCTTGGTTGTGCCCATTGAAAATTAAACTTTTTACTTGGCTTGTTGTTGAGAATAAAATTCTCACCTAGGATATACTTCAACGTCGCGGTTTCATAGGTCTGAGTAGGTGCCAGTTTGGAGTCGGCTTATCATTTATTTGTGGGTTGTTCTTTCGTAACAACGGTCCAGAATAAGATTTATGTATCTCTATCTCTTACAACAAGGTGGTCGTGAGATACCCTATCGGCCTGTTTCAAATCCTGGAATGCACAAAATACTTTGTATCCTTACTTACCAGATGTCTTATGCTGGGATATTTGGAAGGAAAGGAACTTGGCTATATTTGAAGATGGTATTCCCAGCTCACAGAAGGTGACTTTTCTTACGACATGAGACATGGGGATTTTTAACTATAAATCAAAAGTTTACTCTCGCGATGTTAATCCTACAAATCATGAAGGAGGAGGAGTGATTCGCTGGTTTGATGGAGCAGCCCAATCATCAGGCTACAATTGTGGAGCAGGTGGCCATATAAGGATCAGTGGGCACATAAGTTATAAATGGTATTTCAACTGTGGGTCGGGAACAAATACTAAAGTAGAACTTATGGGAGTGTGGGCCCTTCTCACCTTGGTTTTTCATCTATTCTTTCTGGAGATACATGTACAGGGCGATTCAAATATCATTATTGAATCGCTGAAGGGGAAGAGTCGACTTCAGGTGCATGCCTTGGAATGCTGGAAGGACCGTATCGGAAAGCTCAAAAAGCATTTTCAGAAAATTACAATCGCTCATATCTACATGGAATATAACAAAGTTGTGGACAGCTTATCAAAATATGTGCTCTCGCAAGCTCCACGGAAAATAGTCTACTATCAGTGTGATGAGGAACATGAGGGTCCTCTCCAGTTTTTAGATCTGTATTAGACTATTTGCTTATAGTGTTTCCTGTTTTTTTAACAAGTTGTTGGACATTAGCCTCTCTATGGGTAGAGCTGTCTAGTTAAGTTTTTTGTTTTGTTGATGAGTGAACTTAGCAAAAGTTTTTGATATGTATCTTGCTCCTTTCTAAGTTATGGCTGAATATGTCGGTGATATTAGTGAGAAAGGCTCTGTCCATCTTTATCTTGGGACATTTCTGTAAAGAACGGTTTATATTTTTATATAAATCGTAATTTTTCTATGGAAAAGAAAAAGAAAACAAAAGTGAGTTTGTACACTTAGCTATTCCACTGTATTGTGAATAGTGATCGGCGGTTACAGGGCGTCCTTGTTACACGCAATCCTGACTCTTATCCGACCTGAAATTGAAATTAAATGAATGGTTGCCAACTTGCCAGTGTTCCTCTCACTTTATCTCTGCCGATGGTACTTCGTCTGTACCCAATAACCTCTCCATAAATTCAATGCCGGCCAGCATTATCTTTTCACATGATACCTCGCCAGTCGCTGACTGGGCAGCATCCAATAAAAGCCAGTCGTGCACTGACGAACGACCAGCAACCAGCATTAAAAATACCAGAGAGTATTAAAATATCAACTGTGCGTACGCCTGTATGAATGTCGATTTTCCACCACGTCAGCGCGGGTTCTCTGCCATCGATTTTGGGAATTTTCGTCGGCCAACTTTATGCATCACGGGGAACCCTCGAGGATAGATGTTTTGAGAATCTTCGTCGGTCAATTTTATGTATCTTTGAAAACCCTGTGCAAAACATTAAAATGATAAACAAATATTTCAGAAAATTGTAAGTGCTAAACCGTCCAATCATTTGGACAGATCTGACCCTGGCAAAAAAACTCTTAAAAATGTTCTCAAAAGTGCACAAGGGTTCGCCATTTTCCTCAAATTTGGTCTTTATCTCGGTACGAAAATTTTACACGATCTTATGGCTGGTATCCTACGGTTGACTCTCTGTCTGTTTGTTGTGCAGGTTTTATTTTTTATTGAATGCTTTTCTTTCCAGGCTTGTGCGGTCCGACTCTTCGAATCTTTGGGTTTCTTTCACGGCGTTTCCTTCTATTTATGACGAATTGGATGTTACCGTTTGAAGGCGCCGCGGACCACTGTAAGTTGTTTTATGACGAGACAGACATTGATAACTTTATTTGACACAGACATTATTTGACACAGACATTGTTTTATGATCACTTTATTTGACACAGACATTGCCCGGCTGACTTGGCCGATGGCAACTCCCATGTCGCACGGCATAACTTTGTCGCTGCGTGTTCGTCACGTTTCTTTGTTCGTCCAGTGGCCGCGCAGGGATGGAATTTGACGGTAAATTGTTCGTCACCAAGCGATTTACCCATGAAATAGGTAAAAAGTATTATGAATACGTCACCAAAGTAAAAGAAAATGCTTTATAAGTTTAATAAAGTTGTTAAAATGTCAATTTTGATGTTTCCATTGGATTGCAAATTCCTATCTGACGATACTTTGAGAGGGCCATGTGATCCATCAATTCTGAAATTTGATAGACAAATATTTGTCCATAGTGAGGCATTATGATGATAGACAAATATCTGTACATGGTGAGGCATTATGATTGGATTCATATCAAATTATGATTGGATTGATGATCAAATAGTAATTTTTTTTACCCTTATTTTTTATGAAGGTAAATTGAATAGGCTTAATAGTTAAGAACATGAGTTTCCTCCTAAAAAGTTACAAGTATAAATTTAGAGGGGAGTAGGGTATGTATATCTCTGTAGATTTTATTAGTTAAATCTGGAGTGAATGGGTCTCATACACCAATTTGGTGTTTGGCTTGGTAGTGACCTTAAAAATAAATTATTATTGTTATTATTAATTATCTAAATTTATGTTATACCTTATAGGTGGAACTTCACCTCTTTATTCTAATAAATACCTACCCTTCTAACCTTATCAAAAGATTTAATATGTAATAAAAAATCAAAATATACACTTAAAAAAAAATTGAACTGAGGTGGAGATAATATTAACTATACTACCCAAACACTCTAGCTATAAACCCCAAAAAAATTAAAATGCATTTACCCGAAGAAGAAGAAGAAAAAAAAAAAAAAAAAACCATATTTAAAAACATATTAAAAAAAGTGAACAGCCACCACGTTGAAGAAGAGTAAGGTCATGGAAGTCGCACGTTGAAGAAGCGTCTAATAGTAATGCCGCCCTCCTCCATTTATCTTCGTCATTGATGCGTCCTTTAATAATTAAAATTGAGAA